>PVIJ01017306.1:0-29811 GCA_004024925.1 Scalopus aquaticus
TCCCTCATCACCCACAGTACCCAGGATGCACCAGGCTCCTCTGATCCCTCATCACCCACAGTACCCAGAATGCACCAGGTTCCTTTGGTCCCTCATCACCCACAGTACCCAGGATGCATCAGGCTTCTCTGGTCCATTGTCACCCACAGTACCGAGGATGCACCAGGCTCCTCTGACCTCTGACCACCCACAACAAATAGCAAACACCGACGCTCCCTGATCCCACAAAACTGATGGCTCAGGTCACCTTTGACCCTCTCAGTCCAAGCAGGGCCTGTCCCCGCATCTTTCTCACTAAACTCTGCGTGTCCTGTGGGCAGAAGGGAGTCCGCTGGGGGTGCAGGAAATCAAGCTGACCAGCTGCATCCTGGCCCTTGGTGAGCCTTGAATGTCTGCCGAGGGACTGAGAGGAGAACGGCGTCTGCGTTTCCAGCAGGGCCACCAAAAACCAGGACTTTGGCTCTCGGAAGCAGGTGACCCAGCGTGACACAGGGCGCGGGCGCCAGCAGCAGGTTCAAGGCTCTGCTTCATCTGAGCTGTCTCTCTCTGTTCTCTCAGCCAAGATTATATTTTTTCACTAACGGGTGTCTTGGCAAAGCAGTAATGAGTTTACTTCCCACCAGATACGTTTGGATGTTTTCAAGAAGCCTGGTGTTCCTGACTTGCTTTCAAGGAGGCTGGTTTATTTCCTCTCCCTTTTATTTCATCTCAAGAGTGAGAAAACCAAAACAAAATAAAGTCAGTCCAATATTGCTCTCCTGCTTTCCCCAGCCTCGTGTGCTAGTCAGCTCTGCTTTCAGCTGAGGCCCCACCTGACTTTCCAGATGAGAAAAAAAATCCTGCAGCATGTAACAGGATCCCTGGAGTTGGCCCCTGAGTCCAGCAGGCAAAAGCCTGGCAGGGAAGGGGCTGGAGCGAGCCCCAAGGGAATTCCGAAGGGCGAAGCTGCTGACGTGTGGGAGGGTCTGGAAAGGGAGCTATTAACCATTAATCCTGCCCTATCAATTCATCTCTTCCCAGATCACCTTGGTAGACACTGGCACGGCAGCCTGCCAGCGAGCAAGGGGCACTGCCAGCTCCAGTTACTAGTGGGGACTCGAGAAGGACATGACTGGGTGGGGGGCAAGCACCCCTCGTTTCCCACCTTGCCCTCCACCACACCAGGAAATCCTCCAAACTGAAGGAGGCTACTCGTTGAGGCTAGGATTCAAAGGCCAGACAATTTGACAAGCAGGAGCCGCGAGGGAGACTTTCCATGGTTCTATGTCTTCTATCCATTTTCCTCACAAATGGCTCCAGGTCCTATGGCCTAAAGAACCGCGTGCTGACTTCACCGGGAGGGAAGGGAAGGGAGAGGAGGGAGAGAGCAACTCGTGCCGTCACAGGGCAGGTCCCCTGAGAGCTCACATTACAGCTTGGGTCTCCTGATTTCCAGATCTTTCTACTTCCCTTTGCGTGTAGGGAATAGCTTCCCTGTGGAGCACGCTCTCAGCACCACTGGAGCTGCAGTCTGGGGAAACCCAGTCCTTCGGGACACGGCGTTCAGAACGTCCTCATGGAATGGGGCAGGCATCCAAATATTCTAACTTTTAAATGCCAGAAATAAAAATATTTGCTGTTTTTTCATCTGACTTTTAGACAAGTCTATTTTTGCCAGATTTGAAACACCCAAAGAAACTTGCCTCTTGCTGCTTACTTAGACATTTGTCTCGCTTCCTGGGTGCGGGAAGACCGGACAGCCACTTACTCCTCATTTGCCTGCGTATCTCCATTCTTAGCCTGCAAGCAAGGCCACAGATTCTTATGGGCCTGACAGACAGACATTTTTGCATTTTTTTCAGAGAAGACAAAGTCTCTATGTCAAACCTGGTTTGGGTTAACGTGTAAACTGGGAGAGAGGTTTAATCGAATTCAGTCCTTTCTTTGAAGGACTGGTACAACTTCGACAGAAATTAGTCATTGGGCCATCTTCTGGTTCCTTGCTGGCCTGCCAGCCTCGGCACTCAGCCCAATGGGCAGTTCGGCTCTGCCTGGCCACTGTTCCCTCTGCCTGCTGCTGCTTCTGCCTATACGGGACCCTCCAGGCAGAGGCCAGGGGGCCTCAGAGCCAGACAGCGGGGAGAAGGGCAGCGCAGGACAGGTCCTCTGTGTCTACACTGGCTCCTTAGCGGCCTGCCGGCAGAATCAGTGACAGGTTTCTAGTGAAGCGTGACCTTGATCCTCTCTGACCTGCTCACTTGGATAAAACCCAACCCTTTTGGACTTGTTTTTTTAAAAATAAAACAATCTGTCAAAGGCCTTTGGTTAATGGAGTCATTTCTTTAGCGGGGGAAAGGCTGTCCACCAAGAAGGCCCACCAGGAGGGGGCGTCACTCTGGAGCCGACACAGTGGCCAGGGTTGGGGAGAGGGGGATGGAGGGTGAGAGTGAGGGGAAACGTCCCTCTGCCCAAAGGCCACCCAAATGTCACTCCTCAGAAGACGCGGAGAGCTGGGTGGCTTGGACCCTCTTGCCCCACGGCACGCCATCCTGTCTCTCCACAGCTTGACGACTAACTTCTGGAGCCAGTGATTCCATCATTCTCTTTTCTTTTCTCCATATACACCACAGCTTTGATGCTTAACCACCCTGTGGTCTGAAATATGAGCCAAGGAATATTTCAAGGACAGAAATACACGCAGCAATGAGAAAGGAGCAGCAGCCTGCACCACCAGCACCCTGGAAACCACCAACCAGCTCACAGGAGTCTCACCCCAACAGCCTTGGGAGAGAAAGACAACCTCGCCCCACTCTGAGCGAACGCCGGATGCTCCTGTGTCTGTCACCAGCCAAGTCAAAGCCTGGCCTCTAACTGTGCAGAGTCAGTGGTGCCCCCCATCCCCCCACCCCCCCACCCTCCCTGGCCTAGTCACCTGTGAAATTCCAGCCATTCCTTGATGACACCTAAAGTTCGCCCAGTTATCTAGGCTGTCTGGGTTTAAGGAGGGTCTTTATAATCAATAGGAAGTTGGGGGAGAAGTTTTCAAGAAAATTATTCATTGTTGTTGGCCCCAACTAAACCAGCCCCAAAGTGAAGTTCATTTGCCCACTGCCTAAGGTGAGCTCTCCGCCAGCAAATGAATGGGTTAGTGTTTCAAACTGGCATCGGGTTGCTGGCTGAAGGCAGAGGGGGAAGATAGAGATCAAATGAGGAGAGAAGCTTAAAAAAGGGGCTTATGATAAGAGAAAATGTCTCCCTCCTACAGGGCTTTATGATAACTGACCTCACACCAACTTAAAAAATAGTCTCTCGCTAGCTTCTTCTGAAGAAAGACACATCTTAAAGAATGCTGTACTACCCTGTCTGAGACATTCTGAATCCTACTTGGACAAAGAATTACACCACAAGTCACATCTGCCTATGTTGAGAAGTGATGTTTCTCTACTCCTTGATAGGGTATTTTTTTAATACATAAATAAGAAATCTGGGGGTGATGGCTTCTCTTAGTGGTCTGTGGCTCCCTACCCCTTGCCCAGCTAAGATTTCTACCTTCCTTTCTTTTCTTGCCCAGAGGTAAAGACATAACAATCAAGCAGGCGACGTCACCAAGTGCATGAAGTTCTCCCAGAGTCTCCTGGCAGCTCAGCGAGGCAGGCGCCATGGCACAGCACACCCCATCCATTCAGCATTATTTCTCTCTCTTTCTCTTGCAAACGCGAACCCTCCTTCCATGTAAGGACTGGGGATGGGGGTGTGCGCCAAAATCTCTATTTTATGTCCAAATGACACAACCAGTGCCTCCTTTTGGTGACTTGAAGGAAACAAAAGCTTAAAGAGGAGAGGAGAGGACTTCACCTGAATGTATCATAGGAAACTTCCAAAGCAGAAAAACACCTTAAGTAACCTTGCACATGAAGCAGAAAACTTACCCCCGTCAGCAGCATTTCTCAAAACTCAGAGTCCAGCCTTGTGGTGTGCAAGCCACACAAGGAACAGAGTCTGCAAAGATCATTACTTTCCCTGCCCGCGCTGCCAGGCACCTGCAAGACTAAACAGCGAGGTCGCCAGTTCTCTTCTGAGAAAGTACGGGCCTTTCCAGCAGATGCATTAAGTGAGATAAAAACCTTCGGGTTGAAGGTGGGAGAAAAAAAATCAGGACCATTAAAAATGTATCTTCTAAATAATCAATGTACCAAATTTATCAATTTTTCTTTGGAATCAAGAAACACTTCAACCCTCTGACCCAGATCATCAGTAATTTCTCTCAAGCAAAGCAAAGTCCTAAGTGATAACTAAGCCTATATATCATTGGTGCAGAAAGTGCTAGCACGCATGCTAATTTGGAAATTCAGTCAGTGCCCTCTTGACTAGGAGCTTCTTGCTCAACTTCTGCCATCTTCTCTGTCTCCCCCCAAGGCTGCCAGAGAGATGGGCTAAGCCAGCCCATCACACCTACCCCAGCCCCGTCTGCCGTGGTAATGTCTTTTCCTTTTTCCATCCTCCCTTGCTCTTCTGCTATTTCTCCATCAATGCCCCCATCCCAATTTACATTGCTGATTATCTCAAGGAGCACCAAGTAATCATTCACATCCTCTGGCTTAATGTTAATTTTGCTTTACCAGATACTGTATTAGCTCAGACAGCTGCCCACAGGTTGATGCTTGGAAATTGCCACCGCCACGGTGTCCGTGGTGAACCTGGATTTGCATTTCCAATCTAAGAAAACGTAACTATTGATAGAGGCTCTGCTTTATGTCAGAAAAAATTTGAGGCTACTTATACAAATCCATACAGTAAAACAACAGAATTACAGAACCAGGATAATGGGACAAAGAAGCTCAAGTAGGAGTGTGAAGACAAAACTAGGAGAAACCCAGAACCGAAAGCTCATCTTGGGGGGCCACACAGCAGATGCAGGAGCCAGCACCCCGTCCACACCCCCCAGCAGTGGGTGGAGGAGACACTCACAGCAGCGGCTGAGACAGCAGAGCCCGCTGGCCAGACCTGGCCGCCATCCGTTTTGGTAAATAAAGTTTTCGGGAGCACAGCACACCTACTCATTTACATATTACTAAGGCTGCTCTCACAACAGAGTGACAGAAGTGAGTAGTTGCAACCAAAAACTGCAAAACCTAAAATATTTACTCCTCGGCGCTTTACGGAACAAAGGCTGCAGGGCTCTGGGTTCTATGACTCTCTGCACGGTTCTGACGTGTAAGAGAACTTCCTACCACAAAGAGCTCGCTCAGTAATCCCATGGGAAAACCTCCGGAGCATCATTTCCTACAGTTCACCAGCAGGCTTCATAGGACAGTGACAAGCTAACGTCATAATGTTCAGTGAAACAACTCTACGCAGGGTTGGAGTGATGCCCCCCGGGGCAGTTCTCCCCTGGGCCAGCAAGATTCAGGGAAAGTCTGGAGAGACGGCAAGCTGCCGGTGCCACCTGGGTTCCAGATGTGCTTTCCCTGTCCCGGGCAGACAAGGCTGATCATCAGGGCGTTCCTTTCCCCAGTCCTGAAGTGAGCCCAGAGTCTTTTCAGAGTATCCTGCAGCCTCAACCAATCATTAGCAGTTCGTGCAAGAGAGAACGGATATACATCGTGCTCTTTGTTCTAAGGTAATTTTCTGTGAACATTCTCTGACAGGCACTGGGTGTGAGCTGGTAGCTGTACTCTCTGCTGAGTTTCTGAAGTTTAGAGCCAACCCCTTCTCCATGGCCTTCCTTCCCGTGAGAACTGGGGAGCCCCAGAGGACGGTGACAAGAAGACCGATCATACCTGCACAGACCTGGTGAACAGGGTCAGGAGTCTCCTGCATGGAAAGAACAGGAGGCACTCTCTGCATAGACCAGAAATGGGTGGGGCCAGAAAGAGGTGGGCGGGTCCAGCGAGAGATGGGTGGGGTCACCAAGAAGTGGGCGGGTCCAGAGAAAGCTGGGAGGGGCCAGAAAAAGTGGGCAGGGACAGAGGGAGGTGGGTGGGGCCAGAGAATGGAAAATGTTTGTGCCCAACTCCCAAGGTGCTTGTCAAAGAACAAAACCTCCACCCACTGATCTCGAATACCTATGTTCCTAAAGAGCCACCCAAGACACAAGGGTTCCCAAGCAAATGCAAATAAAGTGAAAACAAGGATCTTTAAGAAACTACAGTTCACAGTGGAGGCAGACAAAACTGCTGACCTGCACTTAGAAGAACCCACCACACCCTTTCTCTGCCATTTCCTCCTCAGTGCCTATAACGCTATGTTATCCCTCAACACATTTCTATTTTCTACAATACAGAAAAAAAGTTCAGGTTATCTGAAAGTGTTATTAAGGGCCTCCCTGGTAGCCTAGGGGTTAAGTCTCAGCGCTACCACAGTAATGCTCCATCCCTGGCCAGGGAGATTCCCACATGGCGCAGCAGACCTCTCCTGCCTCCCCGCTGCTCCCCTCAGCAGTGCATTTCCGTCGATCTGCCTGTTCTGCTCCCCGCTCTGTCTCCGGTGAATCCTCTCACCGCCACCCCCTCTGCACCTCTGGCTTACACCCCAGTTCTTCTACGCAGAAGTAAGTCAATAAAATCTTTTCAAAAAGTGTTATCAAATCTTTTATACGCGCATTAAAACGAATGCAGAGCTACTGATATTTACCCCACTGGACAGTGCTGTTCCATCTGAATCTGACTCCTACCAGGCTGTCTAAGGGAGCGGAAAAGACAACACAGATTACAAATAACCTCACATTATTCCTAACAGATATTTCCACAGTATGATGAAAAAGTAAAAAAACTAGAAAGTAAGTAAAACCTCCATGCGTAAAGCCTTTCTTCACCTTATGGGTCTCTGACTGTGCACTTGAAAATACCAATGGCAACAAAATAATAACCACACCTGACAGGGGAGTTCATATGCCAACACACAGCGTAGGCAACCGACCCGTGGAGGAAATGATTCTGACCCCCCAAAAAGCGCAAATACTAACAAATATCGCCATTAACTCCTCGGCACCAAGGCTTAGACTGGAGGTCCCAACAATGTGAGCCATATCTGGGCCCACGTGCAGAGTCTGGGTTTTGTATCGCCTTGGAGAAATAAGACAGAAGACAAATTCTTAGAGTCGACCAAACTGCTGACCAGACACTGCCTGGCAGCAAGAACTCGGACTGCTTTCCAACCGGATTGCAGAGTGCACAGAATGTCAACAAAGAAAATTCCAGAGCAAAGCAAAGGCCCTTCTACATCAGCTGTGGGCTGACCCTCCTCCTGGAAGCAATTACACAACCTTCCAAGTCTTTTGATGTCCCCCGACTTCAAGGCGGAGGTCAAGATTGCTCAACAAAGCTTTTCTTGCAACAGTTGAGGCATTAAAATGGGTGTCCCCAAAGACAACCAGCCCAGCCCCCCCAGGACCTCGGCGATGCGAAGGCTCCCACTTACGTAATGCGTATAGGGTGAGAATTATTCCGGCCAGGCAAAATCCTTCGAAGAACCTGAGTGTGCTGAACATGGTCACGTTCACTGACAGCGCCACAGCCAGGCCGAAGATCAGGATGAAGATGATGGAGAACAAAAGCACAGGCCGCCGGCCGACCCTGCCCGGGGAGAGGGAAACCGTGAGACTCGTTAGACAGAACTGAGTGCTGAAGCTCAGTATCCAGCAGGCGCTTAATAGATGTTGAATGCATCCTGGACTAAAAGCCTTGAGACTCTCCAGACCCACTATGGTTGATCTAGGGGAAGGGAGCCCCTCGGGGTAAATGCAGCCTGTTCTCCCTGCTGGTACAGATCAGGGAGCAGAGGTCGGTGTATGAGAACTGAGTCAGGAGCCCCATTCCCGAGTCTGTTTCTGAGTATACAGGGCGGTGATTCAGACAAGAGAAGCCAAATCCGTAACAACTCCCCAAACAAACCTTGACACACCTAGCAAAGAAGGTGCTGAGAAATTGCTGACCTTTGGAGCCAGCTCCCGAGTCAGCCTGGCCCTGGGTGGGCAGTGTCGGTCCCTTCTCCCGGCTCTTAGCTAAGTCTCGCCTGGCCTCACACGCGGCCTGGCCAGTCAGGGCCAGTGGGCTGCCAATTCGTCTCAGCCACGCAACGAAAAGGAACCTTCAAGGGCTTGCAGACTAAACGAAGAGTCGGAGCTTTAAATCAGTGCCATGGACCAGAAATTGAAGCCCACCAGGCAGCAAAGGGGGAAGGAGCCCCCTCTGGGGAGTTTTTGGGTGGGGCTGGCACCAACCCTCTGTGGGCCTCAGGTGGGCAAAGCTGGCTGGTGCCAGGCGGGTGACCACTAGGGGGCGATGTGCTTCCAGGTGAGGCTGGGAGGTACAGGGGTGCTCCAGGGGAGTGGCCAGCTCCCCTAGGCTAACCGCCATCTTGCCCTTCACCAGCCCAGTGAGAGCCAAGAGCCTCTTTGGCACACAAGTTACTGTCTCACAACCAGCCCGAGCGTGACGGAAACCTCGCAGGGAAACTGGATCGTGAGACACTTGGTCTCTATTTGGTGCAGGAGGGGCAGGGGGGTGGGAGGGGTGGGGGAGCCATCTGTCCGGCACCCCAAGCACCCACAGGGAAGCTGACTGGCTTCAACTCATCTCAACACGCTTATGACGTGGCACCTACATAAAATCGAAAAGCCTGGAAAAGGAAAACAGCAGGGAGGCTGGTGGCTGCCCAGGGCTGGGTGTGACACGGGCGTGTCTGTGAGCGGGCCCGCCAGCATGGAGGAAATGTTTCCCCTCAGAGTGGGGGCAGGTTGTGTAACTATGTAAACAGACTAGACCTCAATGAACTGTGTACTTAAAATGGGTGAGTTTTATGGTATGTACATTACCCGCCAATAAAACAATAAATTCTTTTTTTAAAGGAGGATACGGATAAGGCATAGCCACCCCCCAGAAAGGAGATGGATGTGATTTTAAGAAAATTCAGGGGAGGAGACAAGTGGACACAGTTTCACTCAGAACTTCGTAAGCTTCTAAGCACCCCTGTTCGTCTCTGGTTTAGTGACATAAGGCCAAGGCAACGCCAATATCGGTCGCTTGTCAAGAGATGAGGGTCGCGCTCCCGGGGACCTGTGCTGGGGCCACCAAGCTCTTGCCAGAAAAGACGTAGATAAATTGGTCCAAACCCAATTCATTGACAGAAACACATTTCAAATCTGGCTCCCCTGGGCAGAATCCCCTCAGAGAAGACTGATAGCTACATCTGACGTCTGCTTGTATTTCCCTGCCTGCCCCATCTGTCCGGGGTTCAGCACCCCACTTTGCAGTTGTGAGAAAGATGCTTCCTGCAGTCTCTATCCCCAGTGCCCACCAACCCCTTTCCCCCAGGTGAGTCTTCTGAAAAGAGCCTCAAGTGCTTATTTCTTAGACTTACAGGGCTATTCTAAATGTCTCCTTCCGAATGGTGGGAAGAGCAGCTGAGATGATTAGTAACTGCAGAGTCAATGGGGTCTTCCCAGTCGGCACCCCCGTTCAGAGTCCCAGCTCACCCCGGGTGAGGTCTGTCTGGGCTGGAGAAAGCCGAGCCGGTCCCCGTCAGCCGGCCCTGTCTCCGGGGAGGGCCAGCCCTGCTGACCCGGTGGGGGGTGAGTGGGTGTGGCCAGACGAGGCATTTGGCAAGCGTGCGGCGAATGTCAGGTATGGGCGTTGACACGGAATGTGGACCGGCCCCCGCCCCGGCAGGAGGCCCCCCAAGATGAGGACAGAACCCCACCTGGCGCAGAGACGCAGGGAGGGCCTGTGTCGGGCAGGTGACAGCCCAGAGGCCGCCCGGCCTGCGTGACCTGTGGAGGCCCAGGGCACCCGCAGAGGTCATCCAGGCGAAGGCTCTGAGGCCAGGGGGCTCTAACAGAAACGAGGCTGCCAGATTCGGGGCTGCATGAGAAGGACCTGACCGGGCACTGCTGGCTTTTAAACCAGGAACGCGGGCGACTGCCAGAAGCTGGGACAGGCAGGGCCACAGCGGACGCAGGGAGCCAACCGGCCCGGCTGCACCTGGCTGTCAGCTTCGTGTGAGCCACGGAGCCGTGAGTCCCTGTGTCGGAGCCACTAAGCGTGGGGTCAGCTATCACAGCGGAGGAATCATGCAGGGTCTCGCTGGGAGACAGATGGCCCACCGACATGGAGTGATTTGAGATTTGGGTAAAGGGATTATTTACAAAAGGGTGGGCTGGCTGGGCGAGGAAAGTTGTTGTGAAGAGCGGGGGCAGAGAGGATGGCCATGGAACACAAAGGCTGTGTGTGTGTGTGTGTGTGTGTGTGTGTGTGTGTGTGTGTGTGTGTGTGTGTGTTTGAGAGAGAGAGAGAGGCGAGGGAGGGAGGGAGAGAGGGGACACCCCTGGAGAGGCAGGTGGCTCTGCAGAGTCCTGGATGGAAATAAAATGTCCCTCCTCCTCTCCAGTCTCCAGCTGCTGCTCCCTCCCCGCCGGCCAGGCTCTGCCAGGATCTAGAGGGCCAAGTGGTGGGCAAGGGGCCTCCCTGTGGCATAAAGGCCGCCTCCCCAGGCCAGCTGGGGAGAGGGCAGAGGGCTCTGGAGCCAGAAATACAGCAGGCCCCCCAAAGAGCCAGGGGAGGGGGGAGATGCCCTCGAACCACTGACTGCCAAACATCTAAACAGCCGTCGTAGGGCAACACGTAATGTCCCCAACATCACGGGCATGGAAAACAGCCACTTCTCAAAGAGAACAGTGGGTTTCTCCAGCGCGACGGCGCTGGCTGCGTCTCAGGAAGCCGCCCTGGGACGCGGTGGACACCGCCGTGGCCGGGAGCGGCCTGGAGCCTGCAGCTCCCAGTGTGTTTCCTCGTGAGCCGAGCTCCGGCGTGGAGTGAAGGCCGCCCCTCCTGCCACACGTCCCGGAAAAGAGGGTGGAAAACACCAAATTTTCAAGCTGGAACTGAGATCTACTCAAAAGGTTCCAGAAGCCACACGCAAGGGGGCCTGGCCCGCCCCCCCCCCCCCCCGCCCCACCGCTGGGGCCCGGAGGAAGCCTCTGAGGCCTGGTCTGCAGCCTCAGGCGCCAGCCCCCACCGAGGCAGACCCTGAGCGCCTCTGCCGGGCGTCCCCGGCGCAGAGTGGGCTCCAGGAGGCCCAGCAGCCCAGGTGTGGGCGAGGGAAGGCCCCCAGGGCTCCTCTTCACTTCGCCAGGACGTCCCGGCTAAGGACGTCGTGGCCACAGCCGGGGGGGTCGCATGAGTGCACCCTCCCGACAATCTCAGCGCTGGTTTCTAGGGAACAGGGGTTCAGTGGTTCAAATACTGGGGTTAGAGTATATTTACATCAGTCTAGCTCATGCTGAAAACCTTTAAATTCAAGCACTAGGTTAAAAAGAAAAGCACCTATGCTTCTCCCTCTAAAAAAACAAAGAGGTTGCTGGCAGCTCGTGACTGTCCCCAGGGAAGGTGGCCTAAGAAGCTTATGTCTCAGCCAATTCTGAACCCAGAGGAAGCCACGCTACATAACGCAGGGGGCTCCCCAAATAGAGGGAATTCTGGGGACTTAAAGTGGTCTTGGGACCCCTTTGGGCTCCTCCTGCTGCCCTGACCCCTGGCCTGGCGGACTCCCAGCTAACTAGGGCATGGGGGACACTGAAGCAAAGCCATGGACATGAGGAGTTTGCTCCCCACGGCACTGGGGTCAAGGGTCTACTGAACTCACAAAAAGTTCCTTAAAGGCGCCTCCCTGGTGGCACAACGGGTTAAGCACAGCACTATGAAGCTGTCCAGAGCCACTGCAGCACGAGTTCTGTCCCCGGCCAGGGAGCTTCCCACATGGCGCAGCAGACCTCTCCTGTCTCGCTCGCTGCTCCCCTCAGCAGTGTATTTCCGTTGATCTGCCTGTTCTGCTCCCTGCTCTGTCTCTGGTGAGAGACACCCCACCCCACAGCACCAGCCTGTACCCCAGCTTGTATGCATAAATAAATAAATGTAAAAAAAAAAAGTTCCCTCAAGACAGGAGAGTGAGCCTCCTGGCGTGAAGGCCCTGTCCACACTGGCTTCATTCTGTAGCCCTTGTGAGCACAGAGCACCTTAAATGAACATGTGGGGGCACAGAGAGTGTCACGATTGGGAGCTTCCTCCCCAGGGGACTCCCCAGCTTAAGAGCTGAGTGTACATGGGTGCTGCAGGCTACTTGTACTGCCTGAGCTTCTGCTCCCACCAGAAAGCAGCGGCGCCACGGGGCTGGCGAGCGGGCTGCGGTCGGCGGCTGCTCTCGTGTGTGCAAACACCCAGCCCCGCGCCAGGCAGCGGCCCTGTTATCATGGCTGCCCCCCTCCCAGCTCACCAACATCTGCTCCTCCTCCCAAGCCCCACCTTTGCCTCTGGGCACCCAGATTCCCCGCCCCCGGGAAACACACCCACCCACTCTCCCCTCTGGTCACTATCTTCCCTTGCTGCAGGCTGGGCCACCAGCCACGCACTGGCCTCACCTCAGGGACTTGCAGAGGCTTCTTTGGACCAAGCCAGCCCCAGGGAGGGTCCCTGCCTAAAGCCTGTGTGGCACGTCGGGGCACAACTGGCACCGCCTTCCCACTCTGCTCGTGTGGCTGGTCTCTAGCTTCTCCTCTCCCATTTTTTTTAAAGATTTATTTTTACACACAAGAACTGGGGTGTAGGTCAGATGTGTAGGGGATGAGAGGACTCACCAGAGACAGAGTGGGGAGTAGAACAGGCAGATCAACGGAAATACACTGCTGAGGGGAGCAGCGGGGAGACAGGAGAGGTCTGCTGTGCCATGTGGGAAGCTCCCTGGCCTGAGATCGAACTCGTGCTGCAGTGGCTGGTGATTGCTGATAGCTCTGTGTCTTTAACCCCTGTACCACCAGGGAGGCCCCTCCTCACCCCATTTTTAGATGCATCTTGTACATCCCCACCACCCAGAGCCCAGCCTATGAGCCCAACCTTGGCAGAAGGGACTGCAGGCCATCGGGGGTTGCTGCATTTTGCTAGATTCGGCAGCAGAACTGCTGTGAGTTGAAATTCTCGCTTCTAAAGGGCCTGCCATGCGCCAGCCAGTCCTCCTAGCTTGGGGGGGTGACAACTCCGGCTTTCTGCTCCGGTGCAACTTCCCGGGCAGAGACCAGACCCGCTAACCGGAAGCTGGTGGGCCCCTCCTCTCCAGCCAGCCAAAGTCACGTGGCTTCCCAAGGGGTCACAAGGGCAGGCAGGTACTCACCAGTCAGCAATGCATCCAGTAATTAGGTAGCCAAAGATTAATCCAACCAGTAAGGAGAACTTAGCGATATGGACCTTCCAGGCATTATCACACACAAGATCCCACTAGAGAGGGACAAACAGAAAACAAATCAGAGAGAAACATCCACAGGTGCAGGGCGAGGCAAGCACAGGGTAAACGGTCACTGTGTGAGGACCAGCTGACCGGTCCAGGACCTGGTCCCACCACCCAGCGTTCATCAATGATTTTGAAGATCCAACAGTGAGAAACTGGCCCACAAAAGGCAGTGTAACATTTCACACTGGGACAGGGTATAAAAATGACCCGAGAGATGGGGGAGGGAGCAGCCAAGGAAGCCGGGGGTCCCTGCTCACCAGCCCCAACTTTTTATAAGGGGTTTCATAACAGCAGAAGGAAATGAAAAACAATTTCTGTGTCTCCATCCCCCATCTCCTCAAACCTCCTAAGTTGACTTAAAAAGACTCGCTAGTAAATGTTGAAATATCAGCCTGGGGCCTCCCCGGTGGCGCAGTGGTTAAGCGCTGCGCTGTGGAGCTGTCGGCAGCAGCAACGCAAGTTCGACGCCCGGCCAGGGAGAATCCCACATGGTGCGGCAGACCTCTCCTGCCTCGCCCGCTGCTCCCCTCAGCAGTGTATTTCTGATCTGCCTGTTCTGCTACCCACTCTGTCTCTGGTGAACCCTCTCGCCGCCCCGCAGCTCTGGCTTGTACCCCAGCTTGTATGTATAAATAAAAAATAAATCTTTAAAAAAAAAAAGAAAAAAGAAATATCAGCCTGAACATTCTTTCGCGTGTCAATGCCCCTGTCTTCCCCACGTCCACGCTAACGCATCTGCTCCCCTCGGAGGCAAGGCTGAGCGGGGAGTGAAGACCGTGCTTAGACGATGTTTCCAAGAAGTTTTGTTCTTGTATTAAAAATGCAAACAACTGCCCAGCTGTGCTCTTCTCCTTCTGCAGAAGCAGGAGGGAAACCCAAGTTTGTTCCCTTCAAGTGGGAAGACAGTGCTCAAGCCTGGGGGCAGATCAGCAGGGTCTTGCGGGTGATACTGTGCACCCCACCCCCCTCCATGGTACAGAGCCCCCCTCCTGATGGAGTGACACTGAGTCTCAGCTTCCAGCCCTGGGCTTTGACTGCAGGGCAGGGGAGCTATGGAGGCGGGAATGGGGTGAGGCCAGGGATGGGTTCTCCAGGGGACCTCAGAACAGGAGTTCTGGAAGCAGAAACCAGAAACAGGCTTTGGGGGTGGGAGGGAGGTGCTGGCTGAGACCTGATCTCAGCTCTGCCTTCGTACATCTCTCGTTGGCCCCCATCTGTCCATTCTGAGCCCCGGGGTGTAATGTAGAAGATTTTTAAAGGCCACTGGAAACCCAGGTCCTGCTCCTGTGCCCAAACTTCCAGGAAGCCCGATGGAGCCCCCACAGGAGTGCTCACAGGGTATCCGGCTTTAAGGGGCTCTGAGAGAACCGGGGCTTCTGCACAGCAGCTGCCGAGGGAGGCACCCGGCCAGAGCAGGGAGACGGCCGCCTGTCACACTGTCCCCCACCCGGCTGGTGCCCCTGAGGCACGCACGACTTTCCTGAGACCTGGGGAGGGCGAGCTGCTCCGCCATGCCATCTGCTTCCAGAAGGCATCTAGCGCCAGCCTCAAGAAGGAAGGGGGTGCAATGCCAGCACACTAGCTATCGTGTGGGGGGAGGGTGTGGCCCATGAGGCTTATTAAAGTGTTGGCAGTGGGATGCTGCCAGCTGCACAGAATCCAGCAATTATGAATCAGACTGAGGAGTCGCTGTCCTGCTAAGCCAAGCCCCGGGGTCCCCCAAATCTGCTCTGGTAGCAGCAGCAGCAGCAGCAGCAGCATCCCCTCCTGAGCTGTCAGAAATGCCAACTCTTAGGGCCCACCCCAGTCCCAGTGATGGGAAGCACAGCCACCGGTGTAACTAGCCCTCCAGAGGGGCTGAGACCCACCCCCCAGGCAGCCAGTCCTGTGCTTTCGAGAGGAGGCAGCGTCCCCAGGCCTGGGCAGGGGTCCAGCAGCCCATTCCCAGAGCAGGGGGATGGCGAAGGCGGCAGGGGCAAGCCGGGCAGCACGGGATCATGAGGCACGTGGCGTCTGGAGGCCAGCCTGGGAAACCAACATGCAAGTCGATACTGTTTCTGGGAGAAAATAAGTCTTTAATAACAAACGCTTTTCAAGGTGCAACTGCTCTGCAGCTTCAGGAGAGCAGGTTCTGCCTTATCAGGTGAGTCACGGCTTCAGAGCCAGCAGTGCATGTCTGTGCCGTTCCCAGCTGAGGCTGTGCGCTCTCCTCTGCCCGCATGGGGCCCGCCCACAAAGCCACCATTACTCAACACGCACAAGCGCACCTGGCCAGTCTGCAAGCGGGGGTGCCTGCAACACCTGCCATCTTTAATGTCCCTGTTACATCACACCTGCCTGCGTCTCAGTGGTACAATCTTGATAGGAGAGGGGCACGCCCTGCTGCCAGGGCGCCAGAGGGAAGTCCCCCGCCAGGGACTGAGGCACAGCCCCCCTGCTCCGGTCTCCACCAAGAACTCCTGCTGCTGAGTCCTAGGCTGCGGGTAGGTGATACGGAGAGGCAAGTTCTGCTTGGATGAGATGGCCAGAGACAAAGGGGATTTTGATCAAGGCGCTCAGGGTGTGAGGGGGGGAATGGCCAGTACTGGCCTGAGCTCAGCCATCTGCTGATAACACTGCCTGAGGCGAAACCCGGTTTAGCAGCCACCCAGCAAGATGCTCACCGGTTCCTCTACTCAGCCCCGTGCCAGAGCGAGGCTGGAAAGTTAAAGCGGAGGTGGAGACAGAGCAGCCCCGCAGCTGGGGTAGAAAGCCGGGGTACAGAAGTCTGCTGGGCCTCGCCAGTCTGGGGCAGAAGCCAGGGGATGCAGGACAGCGACCGGCACCCACGCCCCTCCATGAGACCCGAGAATCGAGAATTGATGGCCTATCTGAGTCAACAGGCAAAAGGCCTCCAGCCCCGACAGGCTCCAGGGATAAGGGCCCTGGGCCTGGAGATCTGCCAGTAAGGACACTCAGGAAAGCCTGGGGCTCCGGCCCTCACCCCAGCTCCCCGCATTCCCCCCAGGCACATTCCATACTCTGGGTGGGAGGTACAGGAAACTCACTATGCAGATACAACAGATACACCCCACGGCACCCCCCGCCCCATTTGTGTTTGCCTTCCACTTATGGTATTGACAAAAATGTCCTGGGAAAATAAAGTATGTTCGGCCATCGGATTATTTGCAAAGGAATCTCAGAAGTATGAGGAAGTTTTGAGATCATCTTGCTCTTGAAATCTGTTTGCACCACTTATCAATCAGCTGTGGACAGTGGTCATTTCACGAAGTGAAGGTCACAGGATTTTTAAGGATGGAACGTGCGGAAGTAGCACTTCACGGGATGGGCTTGTGTCTGACATTACCCGGTCACCTCCCTCTTCTCATTTCCCTCCCCCATCAAATCAACCACCAATTAATTCCAGAGGAGTCACCATTTCAAACACCCTCCCCCTACTCACACCAGTCATACCGACAGCTTGATTTATGGGGATGAGGTAGGGGTTCACACAAAGCCCTTTGGGAGTGTGTCCTACAGTGTGTCCTGGAGGACTGAAAAAATCCACTTCTGGGCTCCCTTATGGCTAAGGTTTCATCTGTGGTGTAAGTTCTGCCAATCAGCTGACACCCCAAAATAACTTTAAGTGCACAACCTAGTTCAAATTTTCAGGATGACTTGAGTTAGCAAGAGCGTTAAGGGGCTGCTCAGGCTTTGCAGGGGCTGGGGCTGGAGGGGGCTCAGGTATGATGTCGGCGCCAGCAACAGCACAGAGACCCCCTGTGGTGCAGCCTGTGCCAAGGCTCCCTGGACTCGTCCTGGAAATCCCTCAGGAGGCCCAGTCTACAGTCACTCCCGGAATCAAGTTCACACTGTTTCAATTCCTACGTCCTTAAACGCCTGGAGTGGTTTCTGTGACCTGCAAATTGAACGCTGTTTCCTCGGTGACCTCTTGGGATGGAGTTTGTGGAGGGGGCCAGGGGTCACCAGGTCTACATGCATTAACTCCGGTCTCTTCCTGACGGAGACATGAGAACAAGCTTTCATGAGGCCCATTAACACTTCATCAGCAGGTTTAACAAGATCCTAAAAGCCTTCAAGTCACGGCCCCAAGTCACGGCCCCATTTCATAATCCCGGCTGGCTTTCCTTGCCTTTGTCCCGTGGGAACGTCCGGTGTGCCTCCTGCCACCTGATATTCGTGAGCCAGGACCAAACGCTGAGGCCAGCGGCCCTACACAGCATCCTCTTAGTCACACGTGTTCCATTAAAAATTAAAAGAACAGGGCCTCCCTGGTGGTGCAACGGGTTAAGTCTCAGCACTATGAATCTGACCACAGCCACTGCAGCACGAGTTCGATACCCAGCCAGGGAGCTTCCCACATGGTGGAGCAGATCTCTCCTGCCTCACCCTCTGCTCCTCTCAGCAGTGTACTTCAGTTGACCCACCTGTTCTGCTCCCGACTGTCTCTGGTGAATCCGCTCAAACCCCCCCCCCACCTCTGGCCTACACCCCATTTCTTGTATGCATAAATAAATATTTAAAAAAAATTAAAAGAACAGCAACAACAAAAAAATAGATAAGATGACAGGAAATCTGGCAGACTTTTTCTACCTATGCAATTTGAGGATAAGTGAGAAGAAATTACATTTACATTGTTTTCAAAGGAATCGTCTAATTGCTTAACGTGCCAGCACAGACACATTTTCATCAGAGAAACTAATGAAATTTCTCCAGAAGATGGAAAATAAACGGGAGACGAGGGAGACAATCTTATCTCTAGTAATCACGTACCCAGTGATAATGCAAAATATAAAACTACAACATGAAAAAGATGGCAAGAAAACAGAATTTCTCCAAATTTGGAGTAGAGATGGTATTCCTGAGGATAAAAGACCAAAAAAAAAAAAAAAAAACCCCACCAATTTGGTGACACTTGACCGGCTGCTACTTACATTTAATTATTGAAAATATCCACATATCAAAAATTAAATGGCATAAAATTTTAAGTCCTAAGCTCACAAAATACAGTATGGGGGATCGGAGCCCCCCTAAAATATACCACCTTGACATAAGAGGGTATATTATTTTGATTATTTTGAGCTGGAAGCAAAGGAGAAGTACCAGGTATTCTAGAGCCTCCTCTACCTGCCGAAGAGCTGAACTTCTCAGAACAAGGACTGGCATCGATGCCCCTCCAGACTCACGGATGCCTGTGAAGACGATGGCTCATCGGCGTGGAGATGGAGTGGCAGCACGCCGTGCCAGGAGACCCAGGTCTTCTACAGCTTCCCCCATAGGTTTACCCTCCCATGTTTCTGCCCCTGGAACTCAAAATCCCCCTTCTCTCTGTCTTGTCACGCCTCTGCTAATTTATTGTCCTCTGTGAGGAGCCAGAGGAAGCTCCTTGCAAAGTGCTCAGAGCAGTCCAGGTCTTCACAGGGTATTGATGTGAATGCTCGTTAACAAAGCCAGTAACATGTTTTAAGGAACTAAGTGAAAAAAATTCCCCAAGTTTCACCTTGGGCGGTGGAGATCCCCCATTTGTGCTTGTTTCATTAGAAACCACCAGAACCTTGCCAAATCAGCATGCAACGGGTCCCTTCTGAGGACAGCCAGCCCGCTGAGCTAAAGGGCACATTTCCACTCACTGAAAGCGCTAATACTGCTGAAAATTTCAAAAGCTGAAATAAAACAAAAATCCCTGACTGAGTGACAGGGATCCAGAGAAGTGCGAGCTCAGCGTTCCCTACGATCGTTTATTTTCCCCTTTAAGTGATGTTCCAGCAGCCTCCGGAGAAGCGAAGTCACATCCCGGGGACCCGCCATGCTTCACATTTCATTTCTTAATTGGAGACAACGAAAGGGCATGAACACAGGCGTGCACTCGCGCACACCCTCCGGAGCACCAGCCCACCCTGAGAGATTAGCCGCAGACAAAGGGACACCCCACAAAGCCAGCGGGGGGCAGGTTCCTCCGCCAGCTCCTCCACACTCAGGCGGCGCGTGCGCCCCGCGGGTTGCAGCGTCTCTACGCGAGCAGGATATGGATTTCCTTTTCCCTAAAAGACCATCCACATGCAAGATACACACTTGTTTGGTAAACCTCAAAATGCTCGCCGCGTGTTGCCGCTAAGCTCGTCCTCCCGTTTCCGCAGGCGCTGCCAAGATCATCCTCCCACAACCTTCCTGGCGCGACCGAATGCCCACACCAGGTGCTGGGGGGCCAGGTGCTGAGGGGACTTTTTTTTTTTTTACTTGTTTTTTCATGAATTGCAGCCCAAACGGCTCCTCGTCTCTTTTTTCTTTCTTAGTGCCAAGAAACCAGAGAGGGCACACTGAGGGGCACGGCCGTGCCCAGCACCGATACCAAGCCTGCTGGCGCTGGATAGAGACACCCGACCGCAAACCTGCATCCCCCCGCTCCCGCCGCGCCGCAGCGGTTCAATTCCCGAAAGCTCACGTGGTCCCATTTTCAGCTAACATGGTCATTTCAGATTCCTTCTGACCCACTCTGACCTCTGGGTTCTTCCAAGGATAGCTCCTAAGGCTGGCTCCCTGTATTTTCCGTGGTGTCGCCTTCCCTGGTACCGGTAGTGGAGACGACAATCTTTGTAGTTGACCTGGGGAGAGGGCGGCGACTAGTCTCTCCAAGGAAAGGGAAACAAAAACAACGACCTGAACAGGCCTCGGATGGAGGGAGGCTCATGGCCGGGAGACCATCCGGGGGCGTCACTCCCCTTTACCTTGTTTTTATTTTTTTTTTAAATTTTTCTTTTTTTATTTATACATACAAGCTGGGGTACAGGCCAGAGGCGTGGGGCGGCGAGAGGGTTCACCAGAGACGGAGCGGGTAGCAGAACAGGCAGATCAGAAATACACTGCTGAGGGGAGCAGCGGGCGAGGCAGGAGAGGTCTGCCTTGCCATGTGGGATTCTCCCCAGCCGGGCCTCGAACCCGCGTCGCCGCTGCCGACAGCTCCACAGCGCAGCGCTTAACCGCTGCGCCACCGGGGGAGGCCTCCCTTTACTTTCTTAGAGGCTACGAGGGCGCAGCGCTCCTGAGCCGAGATCCACAATATTGTGTGTTGTTCACTTGGTATTATGAGCTCCATGGCATTTGGGGGAGTTGAACAGATGTATCCCCCAAGGCAACTGAGAGTACATGTAAGCAATGCCTTCTCACAACCAGAGCCTTGGCAAGTCTTTCCAAATTCTGCAAGGTGTATTTCACCAACGGCCCCCACCAACTCCCTGGAAGAAGGGAAATTAGAGTAAGTCCTAAAAATTAAAGAGGCCTGTGGAGAGGAAGAGGGGAAGAGGGCAGGAGGAAGGGAAGGAAGAAGGAAAGAGGCACAGAGGCAGGAGCCAGAGCCCTCAGCATTACAGCAGAGGAGGTGCCGACGCCCCGCGAAACCAGCCAGCCCAGACCACGCTCAATCAGACCCAGGCCCGGGAAGCCTCAGCCTGAGACACTCAAAAGCTTGTTTCTATTCCAGTGGAATATTGCACTGGACATCCAGTGAAACTGGCAGTAACATTAACATTTAAATTAGCAACTAATCCTGCAAAGGAGCCAAGGATGGGGGCCTTTGGGTCGCAGGCTCAGGGAATCCTCAGAATGCAGAGTGGACGACCCAGGGGACGGACCCCGCAGAAGGAAAATCCCCTTTCCCCTGCAAACAGACACCTCGATGCCTCCCCACTGCCTGGCGGCTGTGACCCTGCCTTCGCAGGCCACGTGAAGTCCCCTTATGATCTGAGTCACCCCTCACCTGCCCGTCACACGCTCACTCTCCCCCACCTGCCTGGCAGCCCTGCCAGCACCTTGCCGACACCCAAAGCCTCAGTGCCCTTTGCCTGCCTTGCTCTTCCAGGCCTGCCCCACAATACCCACAAACACGCCCTGACTGTTCTGGCTCAGTGCCCGTTCCAAGGATAAAACTCCTTTCAACTACAGTTCCTTCCCGTCATTATGGCCTGTGGCTGGGAGGATGACTTTTTAGACCTCCTGTCTTTTCTTTCAGGAGCACTTGTTACCTTTGTGTGCCACAATTAAGTGAAGAGGGAAAGGGACACAAAATTGCAAAGATACAAATGGATACAGTTGCATTTTTCTAACAAGGGTAAGAGACTGGGTGGGGTGGGGTGGGGTGGGGTGGGGAGGGTCTCTCTTCCCCAGGCTGGATCAGGTTGCCTTCTCTGTAACACCCAGTGCTCATGAAAAACACCGTAAATATCACAATATGGTACAATCACCTGTTTACAAGTCTTTCTTTCACAGGCTCAGGGGATGGCCAAGTGTGGGCCAAATTCGGCCCTGCCACCTGGTTTATAAATAAAGTTTTATTGTCCCCCCAGCCACACACATTCATTTACATATTGCCTCTGATCACTTAGGCAGAGTTGCCTGGTTGTGACAGACCCATGGGTCGGCAAAGTTGAAGACATGTACTTTTTACAGGGGAAGGGCGCTGACTGCAGCTCTACACTGAGAGTCCTTCAAAGAGAGGTAATTATTTCCACATCTCTAGTCCCGAAGATACTGGCTGGAACTGGCTGCAAAGAGATGCTGTTGCCAAGAAACGGCCCCTCCCAGTACCTGGAGCACTCTTTGTGCCTGCTGGAGTTCATAGCACCATGATCTTCTTAATCCCTTTTCCTCCTGTGATTATTTCTTCACATATAATTTCACTTAAATAATTAATACAGATTTATTATATGAAATTTATGGAGACAATATTGCTTCTGTTTCTGCCAAACTTCTCACAATTAGCAATGCTCCCCTAGGGGAAGCTCATTCTCCTTTGATTATAAAAGCCCATTGGGTAGATGAGAAATTTATTTAAACTATGAATAATTCTCTCTTAATAGAACACATCTGTTTTGGAAGTCAAACATTGTTCAGAAAGATGGACGGAGACAATTGGGGAGCGCTGAGCGGGTGTAGGCCCTCGGCCATCTGCTTTGAGCTAACCTCTGTGCCAGAGGCTTCACGTCCTTCCGACCACACAGGTGTTATCACAGTGTCCATTTTACAGATGAGGAAACTGAGGCTCATAGAGGGTAAGCAACAGGTCCCAGGTCAAATAACTCTTCAGAGGAAAATTATAAATCTACGTCTGATGAAAACACATGCTCTTTCTCCCCATCAACTCAGAGCAACAGCCCTCACTCATGCAAATAAAGCCACCCTCTGGCTTCTATGAAAGGCTACAGTACCTGCCTTGCCAGTATTTAACAAGCTTCATGGACTGGACGCAAAGCTTCCTAGGAGAAGCTGGACAGGCTCCAGGGTGATTCCGCTGTTGTTCACTGTTATGGTGACTAGACAAAAGTCAGTGGCTTCTAAGGTGCCTCTGAATATCAGGTATTTAATAAACGGCAGCTATTAAAATCATACTCTCACACTACCTTATCCCCCATAGAATTTTATTGCTGAGATGCTGGAAAGAGTTAAGGTCAACCTCATCTTTTAAAAAATAAGGAACATGGGCCTCCCTGGTGGCACAGTGGTTTAAGTCTCAGCGCTATGAAGCTATCCAGAGCCACTGCAGCACGAGTTCGATCCCCAGCCAGGAAGATTCCCACATAGTGTGGCAGACCTCTCCTGTCTCGCCTGCTGCTCCCCTCAGCAGTATATTCCGGTCAATCTGCCTGTTCTGCTCCCTACTCTGTCTCTGGTGAATCCTCTCACCGCCCCCCCACTTCTGGCCTGCACCCCAACTTGTATGCAAAAATAAATAAATTTTAAAAAATAATAATAAGGAACATGAGGACAAGAGTGTGAAATGACTGGCTCAAGTTGAAAAGTCACATGGCTGAGTGATTCGTGGGCAGAGCCCAGGCTTCCTGGGGAGGTGCTCCTCTGTCCCAGGCTGCCCAGGAGAATCCCACTTTCTGCTGGGCCCCCCAAATGCCCAGGGGCACAGGCACCTCCCAGCCAAGCACTCAAGTCCATGGCCCACCACGGCAGTGCGGAGACGGACCTCCTGCCCTCCTGTTCCTCCGACATGGGCAGCCCCCAAAGCCCTGACAACGAGTGTGAAAAACACGGACGTTGCCGCGGAGCCCGGCGCTGGCGCTTCCTGGAAGCCGTCATCTCTTTTTAATGGCCTGTGAATCAGAGCAGCTGAGCGGCTAGACCAGTTTTTCTTCTGCTTCGACACTGGACTAACCCTCTAGGGAGGACGTGGATGGCCCCAGGTGAGATGGGCTTTTCTAGCAAGGACTGTTTTTGGCCTCGACGGGCTCTGATCGGAAGCCAGTGTGACCGTGGTGGGGAGGACCCCCTCTTCCGCGGGGACAGCCAGCCCCAACCTGCTGGCGTACACAGGCCCTCGGGCCACCACGGCCGCACTGCGCCCCAGAGTTACAGCACCCCACAAACGGTCTGACTGCAGGAGGGCAGAGCACTCTGCATTTTGACCAGCCTGGCCTTGGCTGTCACTTACAAGCTCTCGGGGGAGGCGCATCGTGTGGTCAGGAAGGCCACGGAGGCGGCACCGGACTCAGACGGCGGCTGAGCCCGGCCCCGTGCTGGTCGGGACAGCTGGGCATCGTGGTGAGGGCAGAGACCCCAGCCCATGGGCCTGAGCCTCCATCCTGGTTTTGCCCCTGGCCTGGCGTGTGAACCGGGTCACTTACTTCCCCTCCTGGGGCCTCTGTCGCAGCATGTAGGAACACAGGAGCCACCAAACCTAGAATGGAGGTTTGTCAAAGGGTAACATGGAGCAAGTGTGCAGCGCGGCGACTGGCACGGGGGACTCGCGCCACTGCTCATGGCGACTGCAGCAGCTCCTTGGGGCCGTAGTTAGGCGGTGGGAGCGCTGGGGTGTGGGCGTCACAGAACTACTTTCACAAAGGGTTTTGGTACTGAAGAGTCCGTATTAGTTTCTCAGCCTGAGCCCCACTGCTCCAATGAAGGGTTCTTTTGCCAGCTGAACAGCCTGCACCAGGAGAGGTGCAGCGGAGAGGGGAGAACAGAGCCCCCCCCCCCCCAAAACATACATAGTGTGCCACTGAGTCTCAGCTGGGGAGGGGCCCGCAGGGGACGGGGCAGGCCCGACAGGCGCCCCCTGCTGGCTCCCTGGGTGCAGCGCCCTTCTCTCTGGCTGCGCTGCGTGCGCTGGGAATAGCTGGAATAGCTGGAATAGCTACCCAGCCCTCTCTCCGGTCCCCACAATCATTCATCAAATACACGCTCTCTGCCCCGAAGGAAGAGAAGTGTGTTGGTTCTCAGCAGCTGACACTATGATACCCCAAAGGGTGTTTATATTTCTCCCCGGCACCACTATTAATCTCCCACAAACACTGGGCCGAACTGGCACCGTGACGGCACACTGCGGCTGCGCGGTCTGAATCCCAGGGGAGCCGGCCCTGAGGCACGGCCCCCCGGCAGGAGGGGGCGGCCACGCCCAGGTGGGGGGCTGCTCCCGCCTCCCGTGGTGGCTGCCCCGAACGTCCCAGGGGCCTACTTAGCTGACAACAGCGCTCCTAGAACTGTCCATGAACTCTACAGCATTGTCAGGCCCAGGCCGGTGCCCTCTCCCTGCAGAACACTGTGTGCCCGGCAAGAGAAGGGAGAAAGGGGGAGCAGTGCCCCTCTTAACACATTGTTTGCGGGTAGTTTTTATCGCGCGCTAACAGGTGGCGCGGGCCAGTTTTGCTAATTTTTTAAGTATAAAAATAAACATATTTATACCTTACCCGCATTCTACCGCTAGTCTATAAAAAACGTATTAATATGTGTCCCGCGCTCTACTACCAGTCAGCGTAAAACGTATAAATACATTTCCCGCATACAATGTGTTCAGGCAAAGAAGTGGCAAGGTGGTCCCGGGCGGGCTTTCCAGTAGGCCTCCAACGTCTCTGCCTGGACGCTCTCGGTCCGTCTCCCCCTCCAGGTTGACTGGATGACACAGGTTTGGCATCTGGCACAAAGGACTCCTGCTGCTGGAATTAGGGTGCTTAGGAACTGTTGGTGGGGGAGCCCTGACAGTGAGCACAACAGGGAGTTGTCCTGCTTCGCACAACTCCTGAGAACCCCCGACTTTCTGTTCCCGTGGCGATTTTCATCAGTGTCTGGGGTTTCTCAGCCCTGCAGAGTAAGCCAGGTTACACCCTGGACGCCCCTTAGAGGCGTCCACCTCCAAGACAGGATCCGGGATCAGGCGATAAAGCCCCGCGCAGTGACCTTCAGTCTCATTTGCAGGGGTCTCAGAGCTTCATTAATCTCAAAAGGGGGGTCTGTGTGTACATTTCTCAAACTTACTTGGTCTTAACAACCCCCCCACACACACACTTTATTTTTACTTATTTATTTTTAAAGATTTATTTTTGCATACAAGCTGGGGTGCAGGCCAGAGGTATGGGGTGGTGAGAAGGTTCACCAGAGACAGAGTGGGGAGCAGAACAGGCAGATCGACTGAAGTACACTGCTGAGGGGAGCAGCGGGCAAGGCAGGAGAGGTCTGCCGCACCATGTGGGAAGCTCCGGCCGGGGCGCGAACTCACACCACAGCTACAGACAGCTCCACAGTGCAGCGCTCAACCTGTTGCACCACCAGGGAGGCCCAATACCCCCCACCCCAACACACACTTTAAAGGGTATATTTTCAGACTGCAGAGCATGAGAGGTACTGCCAGGTATATTTTGGGGTTCCCCACTCCCCACTGAATATATGGCCCTGATGCAAATGATGATAAGACAGGGCCACACAACCTGTCACCCCTGGGTCAACACAAGGGTATGAGGGTTGGGGCTCAGGGTCATCGGAAGTTGTTCCAAGCAAGTAGAGGAATTTCTTTTTCCACACCCAATCAGAGAAAATACAAATGAGAACTATTTTCCTCTGTCTGCATAAGCGATTATAAGGCTAATTGGTAACAGATGGGCAGACACGATATCATCTCAGGAAACAACAGGCAAAAAGGTCGCCCGCAACAAAAGGCAACCGACTGTAAAACTCAGCCTAATGGAAAAGAAACACAGCCGGGGCCTCCCTGGTGGCCCAACCGGCTAAGCCTCAGCACTGTGAAGCTATCAGCAGCCACTGCAGCATGAGTTCGATCCCCAGCCAGGGAGCTTCCCACATGGTGCAGCAGACCTCTCCTGCCTCCCCGCTGCTCCCCTCAGCAGTGTACTTCACAGTCAGTCCGTCTGTTCTGCTCCCCACTCTGTCTCTGGTGAATCCTTTTACCTCCCCACACCTCTGACCTACACCCCAGCTCTTGTATGCATAAATAAATAAATATTTAAAAAAAATAAAAGAAAGTAGAAGCTCCAGACACAGTCTGTTCCTCCCTGGGTAGCTCTGTGTCCCCAAAGGCAGCGAATGCAGGAATAGGGGCAGGTATTTGCACGCCCACGTGAACAGCAGCACTGTTTGCAGTAGCCAGATAACACAAGCGACCCACGTGCCCACTTGCAGATGAACTGCCGCACGGAGAACAGGACTCAGCTTTGTGACGGAGGGGGCGTCCCAAGACCCCGCCCCCGAGGCCACGAGCCTCAGTGAACTCGCAGTCACAGAAGGGCAACCGGGTGTGCCCACCTACGAGAGCTCCCTAGAGGCGTGGCGTTCAGAGCCGGGTAGCGGGGAGGTAGCTGCCTGGGCTGGGGGGAGGCGGGCGGGGCATCCGGCTTTCAGGGCAGCAGAGTTTCAGCGTGCGACGTGAACCGACACTCGGAAAGGGTTGATTTCCTGCGATGTGTATTTTGCCCCAATACAAAACATTTTAAAAAAGGAGGACATCACAGGTCTGTGCTTGAAGTGTTCCGTTGTGTTCCATTTCTTTCTCTTTTTTAAATATTTTTCATTATCTTTTTTTTAAAGATTTATTTATGCATACAAGCTGGGGTATAGGCCAGAGGCATGGGGCAGCGAGAGGGTTCCCCAGAGACTGAGTAGGGAGCAGAACAGGCAGATCCACTGAAATACACTGCTGAGGGGAGCAGCGGGGGAGGCAGGAGAGGTCTGCCGCGCCATGTGGGAATCTCCCTTGCCGGGCTCGAACTCGCGTCTCCACTGCCGACAGCTCGGCAGCACTCAACCACTGTGCCACCAGAGAGGCCCTGTGTTCCATTTCTACCGACTAGAAACGCAAGGGAGAGGATGGAGCGAACAGGCGGGGGTGTCCACCCGCAGGACGCCGCGGACAGAGCCCGACCGCCTCGGCCCAGAACCGGCCCGCCAGCCCCTTCCCGCCTGACCAGGCCTGACCACTAGGCATGTCGTCCCCGGGGCCCGGCGCTCTCCGCCCTGTCTGTCCGTCCATCACGGGACAGGGCGCGCTGCAGGAAGCGTCCCGTCTCTGCCAGCTGGTGTGGGGGCGGGCTGACGCCCACGGAGAGGGCGGAAGCCACAGGCCCCACCCCCCAGGCCCGCCCCAGCCCGCCTTCATCTTCACCCCGAGGGCCGGGTAGTCACCCCAGCACTGCGTGGCTCAGGCCTGGAGCCCTCCTCCCTTTCTCGCCCGCCCGCGCAGCCGCCGAGCGCATCTGCGAGCGCGTCTGCACGCGGCGCGGTGGCTCAGCTTCACACCTGGTGACTGGGCGCAGCGCTCGGGCGGCAAGGACCGGCCTGGGCCCAGGTGTGAGTCAGCCAGGACGCAGGCCTAGGCTGGGGCGGGCTACCAGAGACAGGCCGGGGCTGCCGGGAGGAGTTAGGGACGGGGCAGTTAGGGAGGGGGCCAGGGCCAGGCCAGGGCTGGTGACAGACGGGGGTAGGGGGGCTCCCTCGAAGTGGATTTGCGTATCCTTCCCCAGAATGACTCGTATTGGTCACTACGGATGCCAGGCCCTGGAAAATAACATGCGGAAAACACTCTCCTTGCTGCCCCTAAGCCCTCAGGGGCCAGGGTGCTGAGCGGCGTGAGAAGCGCCAGTCCGAGGAGCATAGACCGAGACGCCGATGGATGTCAGGTGTGGTGCCAGCCAGCCTGGCCCGGCGGGGGAGGGGTTTCGCTCACGGCTTCCTCTTCTGCCCTGGTCAGGCGGGCAGCGGGGGAAGAGGCACCAGGGAGATGGAAGGTGCGGAACAGAAGGTGCCTCCTCACCAGGTGGAGCTGAGGTGGGCACGGAGCGGGGGTGGGGTGGGGCTGTGCACTCTGCCACACAGGTGTGCTGTGCCAAAGACAACTTTGAAATGGAATCAAATGTTTGCTGAAACCCAACCTTAGTTTGACTTTTGCTTGGTGCTGCGGTCAGAAATATCCTGTCCCCAAGCAAGAGGACAAATCCAGACCGGGCTGTTTAGGAGACAGGAGGGAAGCGTGTCTGGGGTGATGGAGGGGGGTGGGGCGCGAGGCCCCAGAACTTCACACCCCAGGGGACCACCCAAGGGGGCAGTTGCTGATCTGCCACAGCCAGCCAGGAGCTGGGGGGGAGGATGGGGAAGGCTCAGCTCTGCCCTTACACCTTGCTGCGAGCTGTTCCACCTCAGCAAAGATCAGGTGCCCAGATGTTCTAGAAAGCAGGAACAGAGAGTGAAGAAGTTGTGAGAAAGTGGGGACCTAGGGAAAACTCCTAAATGAGGTGTCGAAGAACCGCCACCCGACACGGGTCTGAGGGAAGAGGAAGAACGAGGAGCCACGCGTGTGCTGGGCTTGGGCGGCCGCCCTGCGCCACGGAGACAGGCCTGCCTGGCGTAGGGCCCAGGACCTTGTGTCTTTCTCCTGGGGGTGGGAAGGTCAAGGCTAGGCAGTCAGGGCACACTGCAGAAGCTGCCTGCCTCCGCCAGGGGAGGTCCTGGCAGAAGAGGATGCGATGGCAGCTGAGAGGGAGGCTGCACATCACTCAGGCGCTGGTGCCCACAAAGTCCGATGCAGTGTGTGAGATTCCACCGTGGGAGGCGGGCTCCGCAGGGCTCAGCCAAGGAGGCTCAGAGGTGCGGCTCAGACCCAGCCCCCCAGGGGCCAGCGCTGGGCTGGAACTCGGCTCCCGGGCCCTGGGTCAGAGTCTTGCCCCCAGAAATCCCAGCTCTACTGATGCCGATGGGCCTTTTCCCACCGCCTGCGTCTGAGGCTAAGTCGGCGGCGAGGCTGAAAAAGCCGGCGTTTAGAATCATTTTTGTAAACGTCCTTCTTTAAATCTCAGGACTGCTTTTGCAAACCTAAGGGAGCCACGCGGCTTGGTCTGTGCCGACACACTGTGCTGACACACTCACCCCGGAAGGCAGGGAGAACCCAGCGAGGGCACCCCGGATATCTCCTTTGGCTCCATCCCTGGAAGCCTCAAGAGAAACACAGCATTTATGCTGAGCCTGTGGAGGCCTCCAGTCTCCAAACTATCTCAACGAAAGCACATCACCGTCCCTTGAGCTGCTGGGCCCAGGACGCGGTTCACCCCAGCTGGCACGCGCACGTGCACACACACACACACACGTACACACACACGCTTCTCTGCCAGAGGCTGAGTGACTTGCAGACCCAGAAAAATGCAAGAAGCACCACATGCTTTGTATGTACAAAAACAGGGGAAACGTCTGCTGACAATTCACGGCTTCCTTGAAGCCCACTGGACACGGGCGGGGGGGGGGGCAGGCGGTCCTTCTCCCACTGGCTCACCCTGAGGGAAA
>PVIJ01017307.1:0-29810 GCA_004024925.1 Scalopus aquaticus
CCTGCCTTCTTTCTTGGTCCATTTGCTTGTAGGATTGTTTTCCATCCTTTAACTATTAATCTCTGATTATCTTTTTCAATTAAATGTGTTTCTTGTAGACAGCAGAAGGTTGGGTTCTGTTTTTTGATCCATCTTGCTATGATGTGTCTTTTAATTGGTGTGTTTAGTCCATTTACATTTAGAGTTAATATTGATATACAGTCATCCATATTTTTTGTTTTTTTGTTTGTTTACTTTTTTGTAGTTCTACTTCTTACCTTGTTCTGTGTTTCCTGGTATTTCTTCTGTTGGTTTTGTCTTCATGACTTTTTCTAGTATTCTTTGGAGTGGGGGTTTGGTAGTGATGAATTTTTGTAGTTTCTGTTTGTCGGGAAAGGTCCATGTTTTTTCTTCATAAAGGAATGAGAGCTTTTCAGGGTAGAGTATTCTTGGTTGACATTTGTTGGCATGTAGTATGTTATATATGTCCCTCCAATCTCTTCTTGCCTGTAGTGTTTCTTCAGAGAAATCTGATGTCAGCGTATTTAGCTTTCTTTAATGAACAAGATTTTAATATGTAGTTTGTATGTCAGAACTTCTTGTGCCATTTTCAAGAAGTAAGCTTTTTAGAAGTTTTACCGATAAAGTACAAAAATAATAAGAAATTTGCAGGTGTCAATCTATTAAGTATGGATGCGAGGAAATAAATAAATGCAGGGGGCCTCACCTCTTGGTGCTGCAGTTCTGTATCCAATGATCAAGGGTTAGTTCTTTTTTTTTTCTTAAAGATTTATTTATTTATGCTTACAAGCTGGGATGTAGATCAGAAGTGTGGGGTGGTGAGAGGATTCACCACAGACAGAGTGGGGAGCAGAACAGGCAGAGCGACTGAAATACACTGCTGTGGGGAGCAGAGGGCGAGACAGGAGAGGTCTGCTGTGCCATGTGGGCATCTCCCTGGCCAGGTGTCGAACTCATGCTGCAGTGGCTCTGGACAGCTTCACAGTGCTGCGCTCAACCCGCTGCGCCACTGGGGAGGCCCTCAAGGGTTAGTTCTTAAGCTAGTCTTTATCTGACTGTTAATTCAGTTACTTTATATTGCACATATTAGTGACACTGTCCACTATTTATCATACTAATTCTGTATTTGAAGAAAACTGAAGTTGAGAGAGGGCAGTTTTAAGGTATTAGCTCAAGTTAGGCTACCTGGCTTATTATAGGACCCTGAGCAGAATCTAGGTCTCTGCATTCTCAAGCCAGTGTTCTTTTCTAGTGTCATCAATAGAGAAAGTTAAGATAAAAGTTGGAAAATTTTATACTCTTAAATGTGAGTTTCATTGTTTCAGCAAAATTTGCGGTTACATACTTTTTCTAAAGAGACTGCGGTATACAGATTCTTTTAAAAAGTACAGCAGCCATTATAAATACTGCAGACAAACAGACATTCTTATTTTATTGTTGTAGTTCTTCCCCCCACCCCCGATACATTTCTACGTCTGGTTTTGAAAGCATGCAGACAAGAACCTGGCAAAATTTTGGTTTGATTGCTAGGACCGCATAGACACAATAAGAAATATTTTGTATTCTTGACCCATAAAATATGAACATTTGATATGGTGAAATGAAGGACCTAATTTAAGGAAGTGTTTGCATGAATTACATGTGAAATTTTTACTTCTTCTGATTTGTTGGAATTACATTTAATTTTGGTATAAATTCTGCAAAAATGCTCCTTTTTCTGTAGCACATGTTAATATTTTACTGTTTTATTTCCTCATAGCCTTAATTCTATTATGTTTGTTTCTATTTTGACTTTTGTGTTATCAAGAATGCAATGTGTAAACTCTAAACTTAATATTTGCAGTCTGTGTTTTTGTTCAGATTTTGTGTAGATACTTAAATCTTTTGAAAGTAAAAACTAATAAGTATATAATAGTAAAAACACATATGTAGCAGGGAGAATAAAATCATTATTTTAGTTAGAATTGATTAGATCTTTTGGGAAAAGTGCATTTTTGAATTTTTTAAAACTGCTTAAATTACATTTAGATGGTACAAACTTGGTATAATGTTCTTTGTTTCTGTTGTGAAACCCTTATGAATTTCAGCATTCTGTTTTGTAGAGAAATGAGTCTTGGACTCAGGAGATTGGCTCGAGGACACGAGTAGCTTAGTAGAAGTTGCAATATTTAGGACTAGTTTGTAGTCATAGCTATTGCACTTTTTTGCCTGAGTTAATTACTTCTTCACTTGATTGCTTTTGTGTAGTGTCAGGGAGAAAACAGACCACCCAGCTGATTTAAAGTTACCGGTAAGGTTGGCAGAAGTCCTAAAAAATCCATGTAAATAGGAAATTTTTCTCTTCTGATTATCAAGATCAAAAAGAGAAGCTGAAGTCTAGATAATGAGGTTCTAGTAAGTGAAGTCAGTTAATTTTCAGCGAGGAGATCAGCATTCTCATCGCTTTTCTTGATAATGATTAGCAACCCCTGTTACGGGAAGTTTCGGTGAGGACTTGAAAATGTGGGTCAGTGAGGTCTCTCATGTGAAACTAAAGGTTGGCTTGGCATTTCTGGAACTCAAATGATGTTCAAGTGGAGTTGGCCCCTGTTAAAGTTTTAATTATTAAATGGAAATAGATGAAGTTGGTGAGCAAATATAGTGACTCCAGAGCCCTGATTTTAGTTTTTAAATAGCCCTGAACATTGGAGGAAAGTCAAGTGAAATATTTTACCACCAGAATTATCACTAAGAGAACTAGTTCTGGAAAGGGTCCTAGTTTCTCTAAATATGATGTTTTACACCAATGATTAGAACGCTCATTCCCAGCTAGGGCAGCATTTGGATGGAGAAATAATATCGACTTGTATATTTTTAAATATATCTTTCATTTGTTAATTATGACTGTTTAGATAACTCAAATTATAAAAGGAGAAAGATTACTGTTAAACTTCTATGTAGATATGTTGGGGGATGGCTATTATGCAAATTATTAACTTGGGATGAAAGTTATACCTCCCACATTGTGGTGAAAAATTGTGTCTTTTACTGCAGAAAGGAAGTCTGGATTCTGTCTAATTTTTCTCTACTATGCATACAAGTAGAAATATCCTATTCATTTGCAGCTTCTCAAATTCTGAAATTGTATTGCTAGTTCTAAAATAAACATAAAATGCCAGTTTGGTCATGCATTGAAGCATTTCATGTAAGAAAAAAATAAGTTGTTGAAATTCTTGATGGGGCATAAATCCTTTTAGCATAAACGTTTGCAATTTGCTTAAGAGTATGAAGGAGGAAAGAATATTTATCGAGAAATACAGTATATTGATACAGTTAAGTTGGCATAATTTCAACCCCTTTAATGCCAACTTTTCTCCTTGAAATTTATAGTAATTTGATTTACAGAACACTTGATGCATATAGGAAGAAACCTTGGGTTTTTAAGTTACTTACTGCGTATGAGTTATCTTTTAAATAGAAGCATTTAGGGTAATTATGTAAATACTGTTTGAGGCAAAATCAAGTAGTAAATTGGAATCAAGAAAGAAGGAAACAATCTTAAATTACTAAATCTGCAGGTCAAAGGAGAATGTTTCAGGTGTCAAAATTCAAAGGAGTCTCATTTTTTTCATATTTGCTCTCCTTAGTCATACTCAGCTTCCATCTTTTAAAAAATATCACGTATCTCCTTGCATTATTATTTTTTTTATTAGTGGTGCATCTTTCTTAGTCCTCTATATGGACTGAGTGGTAGGCAGAATAATAGACTCCCAAAGATGTTCATGCCCTCATCCCTGGAACCTGTGAATGTTACCTTACATGGTAAAAGTGACTTCACAGATCTTAACATTGCATATCTTGAGGTGTTGAGATTATCAGAATTTTTTTCCTCTGATGAAGAATTTCCTTTAATGACTCTTACCCTTTGATAGTCTTATATTGCCTTTCCTTGAAATGCTGTCTTCACTGGGTAAGTAATTCTGGGTTGACATTTTTTTTCTTTGATTATTTTAAAGATGTCCTACTGTTTTTCAGCTTGTATACTTTCTGACAAGAAATTGACCATCATCTTTGTTGTGTAAGTAATGCAGATATTTTCCCCTCTAGTTACAAAGATTTTTCTCTTTGACACTGGTTTTAGGCAATTTGAGAATACTTTATCATCAGTGTTCTAGTCATGTGTCTTGTGCTTGGAGTTCATTGAACTTAAATTTGAGTTTATGGTTTTTGTCAGAGTTGGAAAATTGCAACCATTATATATTCAAATATTCTGTCCCCCTCTTTTTCATACTCCAGTGCATGCATATTAGTCTGTTTAAAACTGTAACTTAGGTCACTATACTGTTTTCATCCCCCCACCCCCTGTATTTTAATATTAACGTTTCACTTTAGTCTTTATTACTATGCCTTTAATTTCACTAATCCTTCTTCTGCCCCCAACATCTAATGTGCTGTTAATCCTGTCCCTTGTGTTTTTCATCCTAGACATTGTAGTTTTTATCTCTAGAAGTTAGAAGTTAAGTTACTTCTGAATATGCTACAGTTTTAAGATTTTCCTTGATCTTTTTGAACACACAGTAACAATTTTTTATGCTTCTGTTTGTTAATTCTAACATGTCACATTTCTGGGTTTTACTTGATTATCTCCTTATTATGGATTGTATTTTCTAGCTTCTTTATATAGATAGTAATTTTTGGTTAGATGCCAGACGTCCTGAATTTTATTTTGTTGGGTGCTGGCTATTTTTGTATTCTTGAGCTTTTTGTGAAGGGATATAGTTAAGGGACTTGGAAAGGATTTGACCCTTTCATGTTTTGATTTTAAGCTTTCTTAGGTAGGACTAGAATAACATTTAGTCTCAGGCTAATTTTACATCCTTATAAGACAAAAACCTAAGTATTCTAACCAATGTCCAGTTTATTTTGTGGTTTCCCTCTCTGACTAATGGGGACAGTGGAAGCAATCCCAAATTCTATTAGTTTTGTAGTCCTTTCAGGTAGTTCTTGGGAAGTTTCTTTCCTCATAGGTTTGTCAACTGAAGCCTGGATAAGGAACTGTACCCACTACATCTTTAGAGTTCTGTCTTCTCAACTTTATCTTCTGTGGTACTCTGTCCTGCAAACTGCAGGCTTCTTGGTCTCCTTGGAGCATCAACTCCCTCTCTTCATCTCAAGGAGACCATGAGACTTCACCCAGTTTTATGCTGTTTGTGCTATGGTAATAAACTGACTCTACTATATGGTCACTTTGTTTCTTGTCTCTCAGGAATCACTGTCCTATTGTTGTTTAATCTTCAGTGTTTTGAAACTTTTGTTCAAAATATTTTATCAACAAAATATTTTATCAATTTTTGAGTTGTTTCAAATGTGTGGATTAACACAGTCACTGTTTCTCTATCTCAACTGGGAGAGAATGTGCCCTGATTTATAATGTTAAATAGGTTTCAGGGTTATACTATTATAATATGACATCTGTATGTACATTATTACCGCCACCAGAAGTCTGGTTTCTATCCACCACCATGCACTTGACTGCCTTTCCCAAATTTACCCAAACCTTCCCTTCTGGTAGATATCATTTTGTTCACAGAATTTAAGAGCTTGTTTGTTAGTTTCTTTATTTTTCACATATTAATGAAATAGTATGGTGTTTTTCTTTCTCCATCTGACTTATTTCAGCATACTACCCTCTAGGTCCATATTTGTTGTTGCAAATGGCAATATTTTCATCTTTTCTTTTTTAATAGTAATACTTATTGTTTATGTATATATAACATCTTCATTATCCACTCACCTGTCGATGGACACTTTGGTTGTTTCCAAATCTTGACTATTGTAAATTAAGCTGCAGTGACTATAGAAATGCATATATCTTCCAAATTAGTGTTGTTTTCTTTAAATAAATACCCAGAAGTGGAGTTGCAGGATCACATATTATTTCTATTCTTAATTTTTTATGGAACTTATATGATGTTTTCTGTAATTGCTGCATCTGTTTAACTTTCCACAGTGTGTGAAGGTTCCCTTTTCTCCACATACTCATCAACTCGCTGTCTTTTGTCCTTTTGACAGTAGTCATTCTCATAGGTTCTATAAGGTACAGGAAAAGTCATCAGAATTCAGTTACTATTCTGAAATATATTAAGCATCAAGTTCTAAATGACTTACAAAACCAAAAAATGGCAGCATACTTATTAACTTTTTTTGCATATTTAAAAATTATATTGAAATGCAGTTATTATGTGGGGAGTACATTTCTGTTTTCTGGAATACATGAAAATTTAAATTCAGAAACAGTGGGGCATTTTAAAGTTTCTTTTGGTATCACTTAGCAGTAACTAGTAATTTTCTTTGGAATGCAAAGTGATAAAATTTTTAGTGATGTGATGAGGTTATTGACATTTCTTGAAACAAGTTGTCAAAGTTTCCCCTGATGTTTGCTATAAGAAGTGGGTTGTGTATTTGAACACCCAAAGGCATACATTTAATTGCTAATAGCATCCTGTACCCAATTTAATTATGAATAACTTTTTCTTTTGGCTTTTTAGTAGGAAAAAAAGCTCTATATTATTTGGTGATAACTATGTGATCAAAGTTTGAGGCAATTGAAATCTGACCACATATTTTAATCTGATTTCAATTAAACATCTTTTTGTTTTAATATTACATTTTTAAATATATCTTAGCATAACATAGTAATTTTAGGTCATATTCAATCCTTGTTTTTTTTTTTTTTCCTTTGTGGACTGTTTTAAAAATTAAACAGTGTTGAAGCAGAGCCTTCTATAAAATGCTTTTCCCTCAATTATTGTTTATTTGCCATGGCTCTAAATCAATTTCATAACCAGAAAAGTGAAGTCAAAAGAACCGATGGCAGTGTCTGAACCAGTGGGACTCTCTGCAGGTGGCAAACATTTACTAACACTCACCTCTAGAATACTAACAGGACATGTAGCTGTCTTCCATGTTAAGATGAGGTACAGATCCTTGCTGAGGTCACAGTAGCTGGACTACATGGTACCTAAAGTGTGCTATTTCCTGCCTTTTCCTCTGAGCAAGAAGGGAGACAGCGGTGGTCTGTTCTGGTGCCTTTGTCTACTGCCATTACAGCTCATTGGCTCCTCATCCAGGGAGCACTGGCTGTCAGTTACATCCTGGAATAGTCTGTAGGGAAGTCCCATTGCTTTGTTGAAAAGGGGCTATAAAATTCATTATATATGATCTTAATAAATGTGGATGTGAATGGTTTTGGCTACAGTATTTATTGAAGAAAAATTTATGAAGTGTTGTATTTTTAGAAAATAATATCTATGCAACATGCTTTTAGCTATAATTTTGTCATTTCCATTTTAAATAATACTGGATAAAAGGGAAATAGGAAGGGAGGAATTATTCAAGAATCTGGGTGCCAGCCACTTCTGACACCCTCTTCTCTTTTGATTTTTCTCCAGTTTACTTATGTACAGCTTTTGCTTAAACTCACCTCTTGGAGCTCAGCTGTTGGAGAAACTTTCATCATAAGCCAGATCTTTCAGTACTTTCCAAAGTTACTGATTCATCTCCTGGATATAATGTGAATATTCTAACTTATGTTCTCAAGTTAGAAGATGATACAATTTACAGATTGACAGAAAGATGCATTTTATTTTTAGAATTTTATTGGCCCTTGTCCTTACTATATGACATTTCAGCTGGTAGGCACATGTGAAGGCTTGGTACCAATCACTCATTATTTTGTGTCTGCTATGTCCTCGTGTCTGGGGACATAGTGCGAACAAGACAAACATGGGCTCTCATTGCCAAAGTCTTATACTCAAGGTTTGTAGGAGTTTTGTAACCTTGAACACATGCTGAGCAGAGCCTCTTTTCATCTTGTCCTCAGGGAGTTGACCTTGTTCTTGACCAAGATGTTCTACCTCTGTTGTAGTTTTCCTGTTTAGGTTTTAGGAGGGGACAAGCCTCTGAGGAAGAAGCAGATTCACTCCTCATCCTCACAGCAGCTGGACTCCACTGCCTCCTCATGCCCCATTGCCTGCCCTGAGAAGACAGTAGTAAATTTTAGTGGAAAGAAAACTCCTGTAATTGGGAGCTCTTAGTCATAATAAGTAGCTCTCTCTGTGCTTCAGGCAGTAAGATTGGTTGATTTTTGAAAGTCCTTGAGAAGTCTGTTCTAACTTTGAATAAGGAGGAGGAAGGAAGAGGAAGATGGCAATTTTAAAAAGAAGTTGTAGTGTAAGGCTGATCAATTAAATATCCAGGCCAAACCTTGACTTTTACTCTACCATTTTTCTCTTCCTTTTCCTGGTTTTCTTCCTTTCCTTTCTTTCTCTTCTTTCTCTCCCTTTTTCTTTCTGTAAAGTGGGATGAAAGAAGTGTGTGAGTAAATGTGATCTGTTTAGTATTCCCCACCTGTGACTGGAGAAGTGTGCATATATGAATGAAATTTCAAGGAGTAAAAGAGTATTGATTTTTTTTTCTTTTGGGGGATTGAATATATTAATGGTAACCTTAACTGTGTTCCCTTTCTTTGGACCATATCTATCAACTAACTTTGTGATTTATACACATATAACTATTATGTGTATATTTGTGTATTTGTGTAATATTGTGTATATTTGTGTGCATAAGTCTGATTGTGACATTAAAATGCATTTTAAAATTTATAAATAGTGATTAAAATACAAATTTCAGTGCACGCGTTTCTCTAAAGCTGAGAGGATCAGTCATCAGCATGTAACAATATATAACATTATTGGTAACATTATAGAAAAGAGCTTTCATTCTTTCATTAAAAAAGTAAAATGAGAATAATTAATAAACTAATGTGGTTTTACAGCAGGATGAGGTATTTTAATTTAATTGAATAGTTTCAGAACTGAAGTCTATGCTTTTACTACTGTCATTAAATATATTTCAGCATATAATTTTGTGTAAAGATAATGCATTTTTATTACAGAAAAAGGTAAAAGAAAGGTCAAGGAAAATAAAAACACCTCTATTTTAACTATTCTGCAATACTTTTTTTTTTTTGAAATATCACTGTTAACCTTTAGTTTCAGCTTTATAGGCTTCACATATTTTGGTGACTGTATACATATGCTTTTAAACTATAAAATAGAGTTATATTGAACCTATTATAAATAATTTAGAATTTTTGCTTTTTGTGCTTCTAAAATTCTTTACATCTCTATCTTGATTACACTGGCATTTTTGATGTTTTAAGATGATCATTTTGAACTATAGTGTGTCTGCCATTTTTATTTTTGATTTTTTCCTGTTCCAGTGGTAATCTGTTTCCTATATTTGAGATCCTAGCCTGTCTTCTGTTCTTTCTCCTTGGAAGTTCAGTTGTGCTAGGACCTGGTTTAACAGGTGACTAAACTTTTTAGAAATTTTTGTTAGCAGTCAATGAGATTCAGAGAGCGGACTTAAAGAATGAAGAGTGGGGTTCTTGGCTGAGATTTGTGATTTCCATCAGGCTCTGTGGGAGGCTGAACAATGCCCCCCCTTGCCCCCAGATACCCACCTCCTTTCCCCCAAACCTGTTGGTTTGTTATCTTCCATGGCAAATGGACTTTACAGATGTGATTAAATTAAAAATCTTAAGTGGAGAGATAGTCCTGGGTTATTCACTGGGCCCATTGTAAACATCAGGGTCCTTATAAGAACAAAGGTCACAGTAAGAGAAGAATGGAATCACAGGAGCAGAGATTGGAATGATATGCTTTGAAGATGGAGGAAGAGCCATTTGCCCAGAATGTGGATAGCCCCTGGTACCTGGAAAAGATAAGGAAATGGTTCTCTTTAGAGCCTCCAGAAGGCACATAGCCCACACTGATTTTAGAAAGAAAGACCCTTCCAGATTTCTGACATCCAGAACAGCTAGATAATACATTTCTGTTGTTTTAAGCCACTTATGTGTGGCAAATATTTAAGTAGCAAGAGATAATAATATCCTCCAAACAATGAGGTTTTTGGAGGACAGAATTGTATCTGGACCCTATATTTTAAAATCCAATACAGAACACACTGCAAAGTACAGATACCAAAGAAAGAATACTGACTTCACCACTTGACTTTTTAAACTTGTAGCCAGAGGTCGTCAAAGTTGCTGAGAATGAAATGGAGGGGTAATTGGCTAAAGGAAAGTCTTACTTAAATTTAGAGGAATTAGTAACAACTGTCTGTTAATTCATCAAACTCCACTGTGCTTGGGGATGTAATTTCCCCATTTAATTAAACAGAAATTCACACAAAAAGTGTGAAATCTTTTTTTTTGATGGAGAAACTCATTGTAACTGACTTTTCTCAAGTGTAACCAAGAAATGGCCAGGGACATCAAGGGCAGGTTTCTCATTGCTAGCTGCTGCATAACCTCTATCAATAGCTTTAGCCGGAAAAATGATTCTTAACACATTCTCCTGTTTCATAGGTCAGTTGAATTCCCTAAGCAAAAAGGCCAATGTCTGTAGTCCCCATTCATGGCTGTGAGATCCTGGCTGCTGTGAGGAGTGATTAACAGGCAAACGTGTTGTGTTGGCTTGGCCAGTCTTGCTGGCACTCATATACGCATTCCTCTGCTTGGCTTGTTGGGAGGTGACCCTTTCCTAGCCATGCATTTATGTTTTTCTGTTACTCAGTTTTAGCAAATTTGCTTAGCTGATATTTAGGTCCATCACTAAGTAGCAGTGGCACATTAGAAGCTTGGAGAAGGGATACTTAGGTCAACTGATTGTCATCTGGGTGGCTCTGATCACATCTCTGAGGCTGTGTAATGTTGACACTATAGATGACCACTATTAGACGACGCCCTTTGCACTTTAAGATGTAGAAAATGTGTTTAACTTGTCTATAGAACGCTTTCTATACTTACTGGTTAACAAATTCTGTTGATGTTGTTTTGCTTCAGGGTATAAACTTTAGTTTTTGATGATATCCATTCTCTAGAAATTCCCCCAAACTGAGGTTTTAGTATGGATCTCATGAATCAGCCTTTTTTTTTTTTTTAACCATAAGCCCTCAAAAAGATTTGAACTCTTCCCCCCCTTATTTTAGGAAAACTATCATGAAAAAGAAAAGTGACTTGTCATCTATTGTAAAGAAAAAATGTAACCTTCCCCATAATTGACTATTCTGAATTTTATGCTTCAATGTTTGGTTCACTTTTAAAAATTTTTTTAATTTTGATTTTTTTTAACTACTGCTGAAAGCTGTAGTGATAACTTAACATTATGTAGTTAAGACTTAACAGCAATTGACAGTTTCAACTTGAGATTTCAAGAAATTGCTGAGAGTTAAATAGATGACTTATAATAGCATTTTAAAAGTACCTAGTGTCTAGGAGTACCCTGATGAGCTGTGCCTGGAGAGTAGGTAAAGGTGCAGATAACATCATCCATTTCTGAAGTAAGATTCCTACAGACCTCAGACAGAGGCACCCTCAAGTTAGAGGCTTAGACTTTGGAATGGGAATGGTCTACTTGGAGAACAGTGAGAAATGTTATGTGATAATAATACTGCAGGGAGGAAGTTTTGGGAAAAAAAGAAACAAAAAATTTATTAATACCTCTTGGAGTGAGAATTTTGCAGATAGTGAAATTCTAATTCCAACAACTTTTTGCCCTTGTGAGTTTAGGCAATATGCCTTGTAATAATCTATACAACTAACGATGCTAATACTATGTAGATACTGGGAGAGCTCTCTGGGAGCTCTGGGAGCTCTGGGAGAGCTCTTCTAAACACTGAATATGGAAGCCTCTTGCCCTCTACTCAGAATTAAGTCCAAGTTCTTTATTTTCCTCATCCTCCTCGACCCCTGATGACCTTCCCTGGTATTGTGATGAGCCAGACTGAACTGGCAGGTACCAAAGCAGAACCCAGGACTCAGTTGGGAAGGGTCTGATTTGGGAATGTCCTTGAATAAGCAACTCTTGGATTGTTGCCTTCAAAGGGGAGTTCCTCTTGAGAGTATCACACCCTAAACCCAGGGTAACTTTTTTTCCAAGACCTTCTAAAGCTAATTCTGTATTATATAGCACATATTTAATCATTCCAGTGGGTTATCGCTTCACCCCAAAGTTTAAACTGAGAAATCCTTTTGGCAATGATGAAAGGAAAGGAAGAAGGGTAGCTGGCCAGCAAAAACAGAATAGGAGAGGAACTTGTGCTCAGATTGCCCACATCAGCACACCATATCCACTCCAAGGAGGCGAGAGATTTCTCCATCCCAAAAATCCAGCCAGGGTTTTTAGGTAAGGATTGGTTCTTTGTGTTTAGTGTTTATCTTGGATTTCTTCACCCATTTTCCTACTCTTGATGCTTTAGCCCCTTTGCCCCACTTCTTTCAACTCAGTGAATTATCAGAAGAAAGAAGGTAAGAATTACATCTGAATGGCCTCTGTGGAGAATTACATGAAAATACTAAGATTTTTCTAAGAAAACCTTAATTTTCCAATTTTGCCCCAAAGCTGCTGGGCTGTGGGCTGGCAGTGAGTGGGTTTGAATGCAGTGGTGTGTAGAGAGAGAGATTGCTCAAGCTCCCTTACTCGACCTTTTGGATTCCTAAGAAAAGATGTTTGAAAAAAGACAAATCAGGACATCCCACATCTTCGATTATGCTTAAAAATTTTCAGTTTGGGCTTTCAATTTTTTTTCTTCTCCAAATTGCATGGGAAGGGAAATGAACCTGTGTAAATTTGGTAAGCATGCAGGGCACATGCTGTGTGTGTTTTCAAGGTACACTACAATAGGGAAGCTAGCACATCAAGTTGAGTGAACTGCATGCAGGATAAAGGTTTTACAGCCAGTCATGTTCATTTGGAGATGCTGAAACTCAACATTTTGTTTACACAGTTCCTTGGCAGTTCTCAAGTCTCAAACCTCTTTACATTCACAGCTTTGCATTTCTCTTCTTGTTGCAGTTCCCCTCACTCCAAGGAACATGTGTCTCTATCATAAAACTTAAATGTATTGAGGGCTTTATGTGCAATAGGAAAGGAATGTCAGGAATCATTTTTTTGGGAAATATTTATTTTTATGTGTATCCTTCAAGCCTACAGTTTTGGGAAATGCAACTTAAGATGATTTCTTGATCAACTGCAGGCATCAGTAAATAAGTTACTTGACTGCCTAGCTAGAGAGCAATGGTAAGATGAATGTCTTAAGTATTTATTCTTGGTTCTTGGACACTCAAGGCACCTTGGTAGGAAAATTTACTGAAAAACAATATATACAGTGTTTAGCTCTGATGTCAGGCTTAGAGAAATTATCTTTGGCTCTAGTTATCATCTATCTTGCCTTGTAACATTGAAGTGCACACCGTAGCAATATCCACATGTGCTTTTCCTGGCTTGCTGCTCTTGTAGGTTTGGCCCTGGTAGACTTAAAGGTTTTCCAAATTGGCCAACCCTCTTGATGAACTTTTTGAGCTTGAGAAGCTGGAAACGATGGCAGGAGCAGCCAAGGTAACTGGCGCTACAAGGCTAGTGTTGAAAAAGGATGAAGTGGAGCTATTGAGAACAGATGCAGAGTTACTTATTTCAATTGATCCCATCTTTGTAGGATTCTTTTCAACTTTAGAACTGCTTCTTACGTTGGCTGTGTATGTTTATCTTTCCCTTAACTTTCTAGCTGTAATATATTTGAACCAGTAGAAAGAGTTTGTATGAATACAATTTGGAAACTTGAAAGTTAGAGAAGTTATGTGTAAATAGAAAATTTAACTTAAACCAGAACTGTGTGTATTTACCAGACCTGAACCTTTTTAACCTGGAATCACTAAGCCAACTGCTAATTTACCATTAGCACTGCTGAAACAGAAGCAAATGAGCAAGTGTAGTTTTGGGTCAGATTCTTCCAGATGCTCTTGCTTTATGTGAAACATAAAATAGGATCTTAATCACTTTGTGAAATGTTTCATGACATTTCCATTATGGGTTTATAAAATACTGCCACTGATATTTTATTGTTTGCTTGACTCTGGTCTTTTTCAATACCCAGCAAAGATATCTGCTTCATCAATTTCTCATTTCCTTTACTGTCATTTGTCATTGCATTCTAGGCATCAAACAGTTTGAATTGAATTTGATTTCCCAGTTTTCTTATTTCTGCTTCATTGACTACATGTTTTTAGAAAGGCATTCTGGCCAAATTCATAGCTCACCAGTTGTTAAATGGAGTAATAAGAATTAAGAGATGTGTTTTATTGGAAGAAATCTTTGTTTTTCCACTGGGTCCATCAAAATACCAAGTTAATGGGAGATGCTTAATTGAATACTTTTTGAATTGAATGATCAAACAGTGCAATATTTTTTTGTAGATGGTAAATTTGATGGTGGCCAACCTTATGAAAGTTACCTGAGGGCAAAGACCTTATGTTTTCCATGGGGGTCCTATTATTAATATAATGCAAAAACATTGTTGGTGCTAAAAAAAATTCATTAAAAGTAATGTTATAATTCTGATAATATATGCATAAAATTGAAAAGCACAAAAATTCTCCCTTAAGCTATTGATCTTTCTCATAACTATACTTTTGTTTAGATAAAAGAAAGCTAGGGACAAAATAGTAACAAGAATTATCTCTGGTATTGAGAAACATAGAAAAATAGCGCAGAGGAGGAAAAAAAGCAGGTTGCACACAATCCCCTCAGCTTGTGTAGGTGGTATATGTATGTAAAGTATGGTAAACATTTTCTTTTGTTATGTATTGTTTGCTGGCATGATTTTCTATTATTACATGGTATTCTATTTTCTAGATATTTGGTTTATTTTTGGTTGTCTGGAAGAAGAGAGAAGATTTGGTGCTTCATATTAATAATTTTTCATCCATATTAATGGGAGGGGGTAAAGCAGATAACTTATATTTGACTTTGGATTCTGTATTATTTGAGGCTTTACAGCAAGAGCGGGGCTTTCCCCACTCTTCCTCTACTTTCTCTTCTTCCTCCTTTTCCTGCTTCCTTCAGTTGGAAATTGGGCTATCGTAGTTGTTTTGTAATGATGCCCTGAGATAAATAGCTAATTTCTGTAGCATTATGTTCAGTTTATAGCATTTTGTGCAGGTGTTTCTCAGTGTTGGTACATTAAAGTATTACCATATCATGTGTAGCTACTATAACAAACTTCCCATGGAATGCTGTCTCACGTGCAAATCTTTATTAATGGCAGGGTCCATTGTGACTTCTGTAAGCTCAGTGATGTTGCAGTTTTGTGTTTAAGTCCTTATGTTAGATGTTCACTGGTGTGATAGGGAGGTTTCCAAGCAGTATGAGTGACTTCTGGTCTGCCCTCAGAGTGAAAAATCTTAAACTGATGGCACTGATCCAAAGAGTTTGGGGCACGGAACTTTCTCCATTGGTATGCTTTGCTTCGTCAAAGGCACAAGTACCTAAGAGTATTTCTAGGCCGCCAATCCACATTTTAAAAACATGCATGAAAATGATTTTTAGCAGCTCTTTTTTAAATTAACAAACTCTGGCATTTGGAGGAGAAAAAGTTCAGACTCCACTGACTGGAGTTGCATCCCTCTGGGTAGAGACTTTCAGATGTTAACAAAGCACTCTTTTTTGTTTTTTTTAAGATTTATTTATGCATACAAGCTGGGGTACAGGCCAGAGGCGTGGGGGCAGCGAGAGGGTTCACCAGAGACAGAGTGGGGGGCAGAACAGACAGATCAATGGAAATACACTGCTGAGGGGAGCGGTGGGGCGAGGCAGAAGACTGTGCCATGTGGGAATCTCCCTGCTGGGCGTCGAACTCCTTAAACTCATGATGCTGCTGCCAACAGCTCCCCAGGGCAGCGGTCAGGGAGGTCCCTAACAACGCACTCTTGGGGTGCATTCCCAGCTGGAGTAACCACCCAGTCCTGGGTGTGGGTCTGAATCAGCCAGTGCACGTTTGTCACATGAGCTGTGCTCAAGTATTTTAAATATAATTACAGACAACAATAGGAAGAAGTTTTGTGATTATTCTTGTATGTGAGAAGCAGATTGGGAGATGCATTTGGGCACAAAAATTTTGAAATATAAGAAACATTTTTGTGGTTGATGAGAAAAATTGGGAACACATTTGACGTGAAGATTGTCCTGGAAGACCTGGGGCACATGGTTGCCAGAAAACAGGCCCTGTCAGTCCTTCTGAGCAGAGGATACTTGGAAGTGAGATAAAAACACAGCATGCAGCCTAATAAACTTTTTCTTTGAGTAAAATACAAATGTATATTAAAGTGATTTATAAATATATACACACTTCAGTTGTGTGTATGGACAGCGCACTAGAGCACACAAAGCCCCTTCACCTTCAACAGTTTTAGATACTTTGGTCGCAGGACTCTTGCATTTTAGAAATTATTAAGAACTGAAAGGAGACTATTCAACCCCGAAGAAATTTCGCTCGTGTAGGTTATAGCTATTGATATCGATATGTTAGAAACGAGTACAGAGATTTTAAAGTGTATTTGCTAGTACCGTTTAAACATATTTCTAAACCCACTGCATGCTAATAAGACTTTTTTCATGAAAAACTCTGTTCCTAAGCAAGATATTCAGTGTGATGAATGACTATTTTACATCTTTGCCAATCTGTTGTACTAGAAGACAACTGGATTCTCATGGCTGCTCTGTGTTCAGTCTCTTGCCCATCACTCTTTATGCAGCCTCTGAAAAGTCTTAGTATACACTGGAGAGTAAATAAGGATGAAAGGGCAAAAATGACTTGATAATGAATACTATGAAAAAAATTTTCTTTCTCAGATGCTCTTGAAAGGTTATCAAGAATTCCTAATAGTCCTGGATGACACTTGAAGTTTCAGAAAGTGCTTTACCATCCATTATTTGATGTGGTCCTTATGCTAGCCCTGAGATAAGTCCTGTCTCCATTTTATAGTTGAGGAAAACTGGGGCTTCATCAAGTTTAACCTTGAAATAAAATGTGTTATGAAAGTTTCTGAGTTACTGGTACAATCAGCTTTTTATTTCATTTTTTCTATTGTCATAACCTTAGTTTACATTGTTTGTGTTTTAGAGGTTAGGATCCCCCTGTTCAGGTGTGTGTTACCACACCACATCCACCACCAGCACACCCATAGTTTATCCCCATAGTCCACTGTGTTCCCGCCTTACTTTCACTCCCCGCCCCATCCCCCTTGCTCCCTCCCCTTCTGGTAGCCTCAGTTCTATAGTCACATGTCTAGGATTTGTTACTGGTTTGCAGCCAGGTTTAAATAAGAAACTGATGGTTCTGTTTAGGTGATTGTTCTTTTACAATTATATCTTTGTTTACCATAACTTGTATCGACCTTCTACTTAAATTTAGAATTCCGGGAGAGTGAAGAGTTTGTCACTGTTGAAGGAACTTTACAAGAAGAGGTTGTTTGCAGAGGAGTTATGTATCTTTGGGTAACTTCTCAGATATTCTCACCACAAGCATTCACAATAATATTCTAATGCAATGATGAGTATTTATGAAAACAGTAAGTGATACTGTTTACTATGATTCTTTGGTGTGTACTTTAAATAGGTTGAGGACAGCTGTTTAATTTTCTCACTATATGTGGGTTGTATTTCACAAGTTAGAAGAGAGAATGAATTTGGCTGAGTGTCACCTAACTCTAATTAAATTTACGTTCCCTACAAACTTGTGCCCTCCACGGAGGTTATAGCAAGTCTCTTTCCTGAGTCTTTCAGGAATAAATCCATTGTGCAGGATTTGTGTTTAAAAACTTCAAAGTTGCAGTGGACTTATATTGTTTGTACAGAGTACTTATTATTGCTTTATATTCAATAAAAGTGAATTATGAGAAAAAATGAAAATTATTAAAAAGCAACAAAGCCCTAATTTTTATTGTTTTGTTCCACATACACACTACTACTTCTTTATTACTGTGTAAGTTTCTAAATGCTTGCCCTCAATTTCTGTATTGCTTATATTCTCTGCTGCCTGGGAAGACAAACTTTACATACTAGCAGCAGACTATACTTTGAGTAGCCCTGATGTCTATTACAGCCACTGTTCCTCCTCACATAATTCAAACTGGAATTTTACTTCCTGCCTCCCACCCTTCATCTTAGTTTAAGATTTAGAGAATTTTTGTTTATTCTTCTCAGCCTCAAATAATATTTAAACTGTGCTGTATATTGGAACTTGCTACAAAAGTAAGGTATGTGTATTTCAGAATATAGTATTAGAAAGAATCACTGCTATTACAGAAATACACCTAAACATAATCTCAAACGGCAGTGTTCTGAACCTATTTTCTTTGTTGGAGCAGGACAAAATAAGCTGGAGAGAAAGAGGTTATCCCAGGTGTCTTGAGTTAAGGGAAGGCTGGAATGGTTGCTTAGTTTTTCTTTCTGGGGGTCTTATGTAGTCTTTTACTGAAGGGGAGGAACAGAAGACAGCCTGTCAGACGTGAGGAAAAAAGGGAAAATTGGAACAAAAAGGCTGGGGAGGGGCAGAGGTGGCTTGAAGAGATAGAGAAAGAAGCTTCCTCTCAGAATAAGTTTGCTTCCAAGCTGAGCAGTTACCAGCTGGGTCTGAGGTTATGATGGGCAGTGCTGGAGTTTCTGTGTGCACTTAATCATTAAAAGGGTTACACCCCCCCCCCCCCACCATGAGTGGGCAGGGGCTAGTTCCTTTTCATATAACCTTACTTGATGCACGGGACAGACCCCAGAGTATGGTGGTAGGGTGACGGGATGACGGGCCAGTGAGGCCCTGAGAGGTGGAATATTAGTTCCAGGGCTCAGGGCTCGCAGCTAGTAGTGAGGCCTGGTTGGACCCATATCAGTCTGCTGCTGACACCTCTTGGCCTTTCCGGATTGGCTGCAGTTTGAAAAGATGGGGATTTGAGCCTCAGGTGGGCCCAGGTGGGAGCTGTCTGTAGTGAGTCTGGTACTTACTACAGTATAATTTCCTACGGTACGTCTCCAGATAAAGAAGATGGAAGATGGTGGAATATCTGTTTCCAGAAACATTTTTAAGGAAATCAGAGAGAGGCCAAAAGGGATTTAAGTTTCTCCAGAGAGGAAGTTGAGAAACTCAAGTATAGCAAACTGCTAATGCCAGATGTTATTTATCCAAAGGTTTTTGGCTGCATCACAATATTTTCTGGATCTCTGCTAGCACTCTGCAGTCTTTCTGAAGCTGCTTTGAGTTTTAAAAATATAAGTACCTGAATTTGAAACCATGGTCATTTAACCTAAAATATGCTCTTAAAACCCTAAATTCTTTGAAATAACAATGGTGGAAGCACAGAAGGAATCTCTCCAAATGATTATTTGAAGTGTTATTTTGTTCCAAGTGGAAAAATTATTTCTCAACTGGCAACTATTTTAGCTAGAGTAAGCTGTGTTTATGCTTTAAAAAAATCACTCTGACTCCATACACGTGGAATGTTTCCTACTTAAATTTTTAATTATTCTTTAATGGAAGGCTGAAAGGAGGTTTTCCTGTTGCAGTCTTTGGCTTTTCTACCTGAATAATAACAAAACCTTTTATATTTACTCATAAGCAAAAAAATACTTATTTCCCTGTGAAGGGTATGGAGAGGTGGTTGGGGTAAGGCAGTTAAACTTTCCCATAAAAAAGGACGGTTGGTTAATGATCTCAAATCCTTAATTCCTCTTCTTTATTGTGTGACCTTTTCAGGAATGTCCCAACTTTAATATCTTTATTTTTTAAAATCATTTTTTCTTTATTGAGAGTACTGTAAAGTTATTTTTGTCAGTCAAGGAATCTCTTCTAATTGTTGCTCAGTTCCTTAGCACAACTACACAGCCCTGGTCTAGGGCCCACACTGTATTCCAGCACCTCTCTGACTGCTCGAAACCTAGGGGAATGTATTGTGCTTCATCTATTTTTCTTCTTAATGAAGAGTGATACAAAACATATTTTTTTTTTCTCTTTGATTCTGGCTGTTGAAAATGTTCCTAAAATAATAGCTCACATTCCTGCCTTAGTCAGCACAGTGGAAATGGTGGCTGAAAACCTTCTAGCATCGAGTGACTTTTCCAGATCCTACTTCTTATGTGTGTGGAGATTTGAGAGGAGTGGAGATGAACAGTTTCTGACATAATTGCCAGAGAGGCATGGGCTCTGGTTGCTGTGTGCCCTCCCCCCATCAGGGGAAACTCAAAATCAGTGTGAGGCCTGCAGCAGCTCCAGCAGTTCAGCTTCCCCTGATTCATAGGTGTGCAAGGCCTCTCCTTTCCCCAGGCTGCTGCTCATTGAAAGCCAGCACCCACCCATTCTCCTCTCCCTGGCTGTGTCTTTTAAGGCATTGAATGGCCAGGAAATGACCATGTTTAAACATTTTTACAAATTCTTGTTTATTTTCTCAAGAAAGAAAGGATTTCTAGCCTCAGGTGTAATCATCATCGTTTTCTCACCACCCATTTTGAAATAAATCCTCATGATACCTGGATTTCTTATGAGTTGATTCTTCCCATGAGTTCAGGATAATGAGGAACCCAAATCTCTCCTCACACTGCACCCCCAGTGGTCAGCCACCCTGAACTACTGTCAGTCAGAGACCCAAAGCCTTGTTCCTGCTGAGCTCAGTTTCTCCTGGGTAAAGGCACCGCCCCCTGTGGACTCACCTTAACTGGTGTGAAAATGAAGCTCAGTGGGTGTCCAGAAGGCAGTAGTCCGCTCATGCTGGGAAGCTTGGATTCCTGCTGGTGCTGAGTGGTCCAGTATGTCCATAAAAGGAGGACCCCAACTCCCCACCTTAATGGGGGAGTTGCATGCATGCGGGGAGCATTGAAGGCAAGCACTGGAACAGTGGTCGCATCCAGAGACTGGTCTGGTGGGGAAAAGTGTGTGTTTTACAGTCCATCCCCAGGTGCACGTATTCAGGGTGCTCTCTGGGTGTCATTTACCACTGTCAGGTTCTATCCTCCTTCAGGAGGGAGGCTCAGTGGGGAGTGCTCATTCCTAATCCTAAACTTTTGAAGCCATAGGAGTGTTGTCTCCCTAATTACTGAGCCTGTTGTGAAGCTCTGCTGTGAGCTGCTTCCCTTTCCTCCTAGCTAGCTTCTGCCCATTTCTTTGAGATGGTGTGCTCTGGGAGCACGATTACAAAGGTAAATATTCAGAGCAAAGAAAACACTCATTTCCAAAGTGCAAAAGAAGAATAGCTTTTTCGATTATGCATTTATTTTGGATAATAAGGTGTATGCACAGGGGTGTGCATCTCAATCACTTCAGCTTAGTTCTGTGGCTGTTTGAGAATTGACTGTATTGTATTTCCCCCTAAATTTTATGATTTGGAATTTTTGACTTTCCCTGCCACCAGCCTCCCCAATATCAAGCAACATTTCCATTAAATTTGAAAATATCAGTTACTGATGGAATACAGATGAGATGTTAAATCAGTGTATAACTGAACTAGCAGATTGACAATATCAAACAGCATCAGGAATTTTGTGTTGAATGTTTAAATCTGCTCAGGCTGTCTCAATGATGGGAGTCAGAAAAAGAAAAATTATGTGACAACTATTTGGTTTTAGGTGAGGCTTTAATCAGGGAAAGGAGATGTATTCAAATTTTATAGTTGTGCACGAGAAATTGCTGGAAATGTCAAAGAATTTTTTTCCTCTTAAAAATTGTGGCTTTATTTCTTGTTGTCTTGAAATCACTAAAATCTTTCTGTCATCCATGCTCATTAACTAAAGGAAGGAGGTAATCATCTCATAGTTCTATTTTTAAAGTGGATAATGTGAAGTTCCAGATAATTGTGGCTAATAATCTTGAGTGTTCCATATGTTGAAGTATATTTTCAAGTGATAATTGAACTGATTTTAATGATGGTACTTTACTAAATAAAATACTTCACAAAGTCACAAAAATTAAGTGACAATAGTAATATTTATATTTAAAATATTATTTCATATTATTGTATTATTCATGGCTCACTTATTTATCACCATACATATATATGATTAATACTGTTCTTAAGTATTTTAGTTTACTTACAAGAAATGTTGGCAAGGATGTGAAGAAAAGGAATGCTCCTACACTGCTTGTGGGAATGCAAACTGGCCCAACCTCTATGGAAAGCTTTATGGCAGTTTCTCAAACAACTGAAAATGGAGCTTCCATATGACCCAGCAATTCTACTTCTAGGAATATACCCAAAGGACACAAAAACATTAATCCAAAAGGTCACATGCACATCTATGTTTATTGCAGCACTATTTACAATAGATAAAACATGGAAACAAACCAAATGCCCAAAAATTGATGACTGGATCAAGAAGATGTGGTACATGTATACAATGGAGCACTATTCAGCAATCAAAAATGATAAACTGACGCAATTCTCAGCAACATGAATGGAACTAGAAGGGATCATGCTCAACGAAATAAGCCAGAAGGAGAAAGAAAAATATTGAATGGTATCATTATAGATACCATTGTATCTAAAAGTGATAATGGTATCACCTACAGGAGGACTATAAGAGAGCCAAACAAGAAATTAGGAGGAGAAAACAGCACACAAAACATAAACAAAAGCAAAAACTAGCAGGCAATCATAAATAAAAGACATTCTACGGGGGTGGGGGGGTGGGGAGGAAGAGAGACCAAAATAGGGGAGAAAAGAGCACAAGGGACTATGGTGATAGTTCACGGGTGAGTTGGTGGTGGGAAACCTATGGGGGATACACAATAATGTAAAGGATATAAATTAAATTAAAAAAAAAAACCTAAAAAAAATTTGCATGTAATGTCGTTTGTGGTATGTGAAAAATATGAAATGAACACCATGCTCAAAACTTATCTGATTTTGAGTCTTAGAATCCATTAGAAGATAACTTGATGTTTTAAAGTACAGTAGGCATTTTGTAACCATGAGGCTATTAGCATGAGAATAATAAAATCTAGTGATGGTGGAAAAGAAAACAAAAAGTAGTTTACTTAATCCACATATCTAGTGATGCAGACTTTGAGAGAGAATATATGAAAAATACTCCAAGTTTTTTAAAAAGGGAATTTCCACCTTATATGCCTTTCTTTTGTAGTCCTTAAAAAGACAAAAAAATAAGCAGGAAAACAATAAACAAAAGTAGGTTTGGTTCCTTGTTGGGGGGCGGGGAGGGACAAAAGGGTCTGAGATACTGGAAATTTTGAGATTTGTGGAAGAGTGAGAAAAGCACATGTTTGTTTTCAGTGGGTAGTATATGCCCGTGGCCAGTTTCAAAAGATATAAAAAGAAATATGCCATAAAGTGTAATCTTCATTCTTTCAGTCATCAAATTAGTTTTTTGAGATAATCGCTTTTACCAGATTCTTGGGGCTTTCACCCTAGTGGTCATTGACCAATATACAAGCAAATGTCTGTCTAACCTGTTTGGTTTTGAAGCAAAATTGTACATTCTGTACACACTACCCCTAATTTTTTCGTTTTTGATTTAGTGTCTTGAAGGTTGTCTTTTATAAGTACTCACACTCTTTCTAATGACTGGTTGGATGTGCTGATATTTTTTAGTGCTGTACTGGGGGACATTTCTCTTGTTTTCAATTGATTTTAGAGTATGTGCATATTGATTTCAAATGATGTCACAGAATTGCTCTCTATAAACTCTTTGCTTTATATTCACGGCAATAATGCATGAGTGAGATTGCCTCATTTTCTCCATTCTCATCACCACCATATAACTTTTTAACCTATATTACAGGTGGAAATAATATCAATATATTATTCTGATAAATTAAAAGTGGTATTTCAGTGTAAATTGACATTTCCTTTGAGTGAGGTTAATATGAAAGAATATCTTTGAATCTCAAGATACTAGATTTGATCACCATTCTTTGAAACCCTTCCTTTTCAGTTTATATTCTCTGTCTAGGTGATATTAAATGTTTATATTCATTTACTATCCATGTAGATGTCTTGGTGTCATTATATTTGCTTTCTATGATTACTGTAATAAGTTATCACACACTTAGTGGTTCAAAACAACACAGATTTATTAGCTTACAATGCTGGAGTCAGAGGTCCAAAATTGGGCTCACTGGGCTAAAATTAAGATGCTGGTAGGGCTTTGCTCCTTTTAGAGGGTTGTGGGAGAATCAGTTTCCTTGCTATTCCTGTCTTTTAGGGGCTACTTGGCAGTTCTTTGCTAGTGACCACTTCCATCTTTAAAACCAACAGTGAAAACTTTTCAAGTATCAGATTCTTGACCCATTGTTTCATCTTTAAAGACATTTTTTGAGTATATTGGGTCCTCTGAGAGAACATGGGTAATTGCCTTATTTTAAGTTCAGTTGTTAGCAATCTTAATTTTACCTGCAGTCTTTATTCTCCCTTACCATGTGCCTTAACATGTTTATAGGCTTCAGGGATTAGGATGTGGAGGCCATTATTCTGACTACCATACTGCTCAAACTCCACATATCTAAAACAAAATTCATAGTTTTCCTACCCTAAACAGCCTTTCTCTGATGTTTTGTTTCTTACTACATGACTCCTCTATCAAGTTGCTTCAGAGTTATCTTTGATTCCATCTTTGTATTCCTCACTTCCTATATATAACCTATCATCAACTTCTGTGGACTTTGCTTTCAAGATAACTTTCAAATTAAAGACATCGGCTCATCTACACCTACCCCAACATACCTTTTATCTTTTGCTTGAACCTCTGTAGGAACTTTGGAACTGCTCTGCCAGTATGTCCTTTTTATTTCAAATCTGTTGAGTTATGATTGACATGTAAAGATTGTATGTATTTAGGTTGTACAGCATGATTTTTTAAAGATAGGCAACATATGTTCTTTAGACTTCTTCGAAATATTCTCCATATGTTAGCTACATTTAAAAATGTAAATATACTATTAGTGTCACTTTTCTTCTTAAAAACTTCAGGATTAAAAGAAATCCCTGATGTGACTTCAAAGTTCTACCCCTTAGAAGCGCACAAGGAACTGTGGTGATAAATCACAGGTGCTGTTGTGGTGGAAGAACTATGGGGCCTGCATCTAAAGGGAGAAATCAAATAATATCCAAAAATGAACAATGATATAAGAAAAAAAAGTGCTTCATCTAAAGAGAAATTAAAAAAAAAAAAACAAGCAAAGTTTTACCCCTTGTTTCTTACCCATAATTCTCTTCATTCTTCTTTCCTGTCTCCTCTCTGCTTTGCACGCTCATTCTTCGGGTTCTGATTCAGATACTTCTTCAGGGAAATCTTCCTTGTGCCTGTGGTTCTGTATCAAGGATTTCAGATGATTGCTCTCAGACTTCTCTGTACTTTCTTCCATAGCTGTTGTCAGTTTGTAGCTAGCTGTTTTATTTATTGGGTAGTTTGGTATCTCTGCTCTGAATGTAAACATGTAGCTGTGTATATCCTGCCCAGGCACACACATCTATGATTTTTTACTAATTTTTCTCAACTATGCTGTGTTGAAATTCCCTTTATTGTGAGGTAGAATATTGTGTATTCCTTAATATTTCAACCATATTTTATAATGTTTCCTTCTTATTTCTGTTTGACTCAGTACTATTTAAGTTCATTAGTTAACTTTGGGGTTACATTTTTACATGTCCATATGTGCACATACTTCACACACACTCTACCACACCTCTGCTGCTAATGTCCTGTCTCCTTCCCACCCTTGCTTTCTTTTTCTCATAACGTTCTACATTTCTGTCCTCAAATCAGGGAAGGGAGGAAATAGCCTCTCCATGCAGTCCATTGTTCTCAAAAGGTGACCATCTTCCCTGTGTTCTTATTTCTTTTCGTGTTGCCTGGGGTTTGGGTGGGGTGGTAATGGATGGTGGTGTTAGGGCCAGTCCTGGTGTCTCTTAGTAAACTGTGGGAGGAGGTGGTTTCCTCAATTGGTGGGTGGATGGTTAAAAAAATAGTGATTTAAGATCTATCACTGTCTGCATGAATCAAACTCTACAGTTGAATATTCTTGGCAACTCCTTATTGATAAGCATTTAACTCTACAAATATTGCTGAGTATTTTCTTTGTGTGGTTGTTAGGTGCTCAGAATACAATGCAAGCCCTGCACAGATTTCTTATGCTCATGTGACATACACACATACTCTCTCTATCTTACATATACACAGTTTATACATATACATAGGCACATAGGTGCGATTCGACACATGTAAACATGTGTAATTATTTGGAAATGCATGTTTATGTCTGTGTGTATACACTGATGTGTTCATTGAATTGAGTGTTAATTCAGCATCAACCAGTATTCTTAACTTGCTACGAGGTCTTCTCTGGTCTAGTTTGCCCATATGTTCTCTGTGGGAGTTACTGGTGACAGCTGTGGGTTTTATTAGTATGTCTTATACAGCAGAGGAGAGTAGATGTTACTTTGGGTGGCCTAATTAATACTTCATGAATATTGAATGCCACATGTCTCATGTATAATTTGTACATCATGAATATTTAGTGCTTCAGGTGCCTCCTGCATATTTAATTAGTGCCTTATGAATATTAGGTACCTCTTGTGTATTTGGTGCCTCGTGAATTTTATAAGCCTTTTGATTTTTCCATTTCTTTTTGGTTTTACACACAAATGTTCAACTTCACCTAGTATGTCTCATCTATCCTTAACACATCCTAGGAGTTTCACTGTGCATTTATTTTGTTGTGTTATTTCCTGCCCAGTGGGGAAGAATTGGATATTTTCTCAAACAATACAGCAAGTGTGTATTACAGCTGTCCAGTTACAAGATTCCATGAACACAGTGCCCAGGAGCTTCAGGGAAAAGAAAAAAATTTTTCATATTCAAAATTTCAAGTCAGTACATACACATGTAGATATTTTCCAATGTAGGATTTTCATGAACACTTGAAATATAAAAAATGAATAGAAATTATGAACAAAACTGTTCTTGAGTGACTATATTTATGATTTTGCTTAAAGCTTGTACCACGAAGTTTGTGGAATGAAGTGATAATACTGTTTAATATTCCTTATAGCCTTGATGGTTGTGGATTTTAACTTGCCAGTTTAAGTGTGTTATAAACATTTAGTAAGATAAAGTTGTGATTCAGAGTTACCAATGGGGATTTGCTTTGTAGGATGAAGTGTAAGACTAACATAAATATGTTTGGGGTTTCTAAAAAGCTTCATTTCATTCTGACCAAGAGGTGGAGCCTCATTCAGTGCCTGACTTTTGAGCAATCTTTAAGGTTAGCAGTAATTGACAGCATTGTTTGTGTTTTCTGTGTAATGTAGGAAATAGTTCCATTTTATTAATAACCGCACAGGAACGAACCTAGAGTTTGACACCTGCTCTACCACCTTCAGAGGGGATTCACATAGATTTTTAGAGAAGGTATTTTTGAGCATATACGCCAGCCGCCCCACATGTATACCTGAGAACATGGTATGAGAAGTGTTTGTGTACTGTAGAGGTGCTTTTTCAATGTAATTAAAATGAAATAAAGTTGGATAAATTAAGGAATCTTAAAAAATACACATACTCTTTAAATATTTTATTATAACTAAAATATAAATGCGGATTCACTTTTTGTTCCAGGGCTGAGGCCTTTGCTAAATATGGGGGGCTGATAAGATGCATTCATATTTTGGGGCTTATTAACACATTAGGAGAGAGATACAGTAGTTCTTGGTAAGCAGATGATGCAGCTGGTGGGAGTAGATGTGCCCAGGGGAGGCCAAAGGTATCTCCTCAGCCTTGAGGGTTTAGGGTGCTCTTGTGCATCGGTTACTTTATTTTGCAGAAGGGAAGGGAGAACTTCAGGGATGAGGCGGTTGACTAGGAGAGTGGCTTCTGATGGTTTTGATACTCCCAGTTCTCTTTTTTGTCTAACTGGAATTTGAAGCTGCGATTCTCTGACTCCCATCAATGAAAGAGCAGGTAAGAGAGGCATGTCTTGTAGGGCGGCTCCCATTGGTTGCATTCTAGAGCTGTTTAAGCAAATAGGGCTTGGCGGCCTGAGCTGTGTCCCCACAGGAGCTAGTTCCAGAGGTTCTCCTGTGATTAATATATTCCATAATTCTTACATTTCTTTGAATATATGAAAACAGCTAACATCCAAAATTGACTGAGAGCTTTGTCCCAGGCTAAGTGCTTTGTAGGGAGTAGAGCATTTAATCCTTACAGCACTGGGTGACCGGTTGGAAGCTGGCAACACCCAGACCCTTGCTACTCAAGTGGCAGGTAGGGTGAGCAGCTGTTCTGGGGACCTGGACTTTCAGTGCCACACTGGTTGATGAGTTCATCCCTCCTGTGACTCCTTTCCGTGGTACCTGTGGCCAAAGGAACTTGCTCACTGCAAAGGCTGCCCTCAACTGTTGACAGGCTAGAGTTGATGGGTGACTACCAACCTCTGAGTCCCTGGAGGAGACAACTCTGAAGCATCTCCTCATTGTCCCTGAGAGGTTCCCTGTGGCATTGGCCCCTGTGTGTGACACAGCTTCCCTCTTTGTTCTTTCCCATTTCACTTTCCCATCTCCCTACCAATGACCCCTGGAATCCACTTCTGCCTAAATTACCTCCACTCAAATACTTGTCACAGAGTTTACTTCTGGGAAAATCCAACTGAAAACACATAAATGAAAACTGCTTCTGCCCATTTCACATAAGAGGAAACTGAGGTGCCAGAAGGGTGAGTCCTGTTGTTCAAAATTGGTGTGTGGTAGAGATAATAATGAACTCTCAGCTACTAGGTTATATATAGCTTTCACTGCCATCCTCATCCATTCGTAATCATTTCCAGAAAGTCTAAAATGTCATTGCATCATATAGAATTAACAAGCTACCCTCAATCCAGTGGGATATGGATGTTATTAGAGACAGGGCTGGTAGGTTATTACTGTCTCTGCTAAATTTATTGTCAGCAGGGTGAGTGTGGAGCACAAAACTCCTCTTAAGGGAGCCGTGGCTGTTTTTACTAAAGAGGGAATCCATCTTCTATCATGGCGCTTCCAGAGTGAGCATGGCTGCTGACTAAGGATGTGGTGCCGAGCCCTTGCCCTGGGGATGCGCAGTCTGGCTTTGGCTGGGAGCAGGGCTCGTGACAGCTCTGTCCGGAGTGGATGGAAACTTCCTGCTTGTGCAGGGAGTTGTGTCTGCTGGTTCTTGGCGTGCATCCTGGAGCTCTCTATCTATGGAATGACTCATTATAAAGAAGTCTATTAAAAACAAATATCTCCCCGTTTTAGAGCATCTCTTAAAATTTCTCCTTAATTAAAACGATTTCGCTGCTTTCAGTTCCAATTACTGTCAAGAAATGTAGTGTACATTGAGAATGGCTGTGATAGTTACAATACTTGAATTTCCTATGAGGATGGCTGTTTTGGGAAGTGATTGTATTTCCCTATTTTTTTTTTTTTTTTGGAAGCTGGAGGTTTGGAAGTTAGACCAGGCCTAAAAAAATATTTCCTACACTGTAAATCCACACCTAACCCAAAGCACTCCCAATTTTTCTTATCAGAGTGACTCTGCTTACATGAGAGTTTAACATTCTGCTCCATTGTTCTTAATCCCTTGTGGTAGTTTTATAGGTTCTTTAGAGTATCTTTAAAAAAAAAAAAAAAGAACTCTGGCAAATGATTCACAGAAATCAAATGAGACTGTGCAGAATTGTAGAATTTAAGTATGTTAGCCATATTTAGGAATTGGTGGGAAGTGTTTTACTTTTTTTTTTAATATATTTTTATTGTTATTTATGTCTTTTACATTTTGCATTCCCCTTGGGTAGCCCACCACCAGTTCACCCGTGATCCATCTCCATGGTCCCTTGTGTTCTTTTCTATTCCATTTTGTGCCCTTTCCTGTTTTTTTTTTTTATAATATATATTTTTATTGTTATTTATGTCTTTTACATTTTGCATT
>PVIJ01017308.1:0-2500 GCA_004024925.1 Scalopus aquaticus
AGAGGCTCCGCTCCAGAGGCGAGTGTCGGGTTTGCCTTGGGGCCTCCCCCGGACCCCACGGCCCTGCCTCAGCTGCAGCCGCGGGCTCGCCATGGCCCGGCCCCCGGTGTCCGCAGGCGGGCAGGAGGCCCCAGGCGCGCGTGCTCACGGCAGACGGCGGCCGCCTCCCTTCGTGCTTCTCGGCGGCGGGCGCGGGCGCGGCGGCCCCTTCGCTCGAGCCCCTCTGCTCGGGCCGGGCCTGTGCTCCGGGAGCTGCTCCCTTCTCCGCTCGGCCGTCCGCTCGGCCAGCCGGCTTCCTGCCCACAGCAGCGGGCGCCGCGGGCATGGACGGGACCCACGTCCCACGTTTCTCTGGAAACCTGCCGCGCACGCATGTAGATGTGTGAGATCACACACGTTCTTGCAACCTCCCACACACACACTCGAGCCACACGCACATGCACAACCTCACACCACACAGACGACACATGCACGCACAACCTCATACCACACAGGCCACACGCGCACGCACAACCTCACACCACACAGGCCACACATGCACGCACAACCTCACACCACACAGGCCACACATGCACGCACAACCTCATACCACACAGGGCACACGTGCACGCACAACCTCACACCACACAGGCCACATGTGCATGCGTGCCCTTACACCACACACCCTCACAGGCACCCGGATGTCTGTGTGTGTGTGTGTTCACACACACACACACACAGTTGGTGCCCACACTACCCCGCGTCTGCCTCACGCGTACTTGGTCCCTCTGTGTCTGCAGCTTCTGGCCGGGAGCAGCGAGAACGCTGCGTGGGGCACCCCCCTTGCAGGCGCAGGGGGAGTCTGTCGCCAGCTCTGGCCCCGCGCTGCTGCCGAGGTGACCCCCGGAGGGCCCTCAGCGGCACGGCCAGGCCACGCAGCTCCGGGGCCGGGGCCGGCGCGTCCTGGGGACCTGGCAGGGACGGCCGTCTCACTGAGGCAGGCGCCCTCGCCCGCTCCCTGCGTCCTCGCCAGACCCCGCGGACCGACAGCCCCATCTGCGTGGCGGGGAGAAAGGGGCGCGAGAGCTGCGGCACACCTGGGTGTCGCTTGCTGCCGCCAGCTGTGCGGACAGCGGGGCTGTCCCTGCCCCTCCTGGCTGTGCCGACGCCCGGCCAGCAGCACCGCGCAGCTCAGGCAGCGCCCAGACCCTCGGATGGCTCTCTGGCGCGGCCCGGTCAGCGCCCGGGACCCCGGCCTCCCCAGGGACTGGCCTCGAGGGAGGCTGGTGCCGTGGACGGTGGGTGCCCGCTGGTGCTTGCTGGGGGACAGTGTGAGTGTCCAGGGGCTGGCACCACCCCGCCCTGGACACCCTCAGCCACGCTGTCTGCTCTCTCCCTCCTTCCACGGGCCGGTGAGGCTCCCGGCCCGCGGCTCCCCAGGGCCCAGGGGTCCGTCCGGGCTCCGGGAACTGGCTGCCACCGAGCCCAGCCCGGGGCGTGAGCCCTTCGGGGCCACAGGCTCTGATGTCACCCCAGCAGCGACGCAGCTCCTCGGGGTGTCCCTCGCCAGAGGTCTCGAGGCGCATCCCCGGACGGTCACCCCATCACACCGGCCCGCACTCGTGTCCACGCTGAACCTCGGGGCCTTCCTCCCACCGCAGCCCGTCTACCCGGCCCTCCCGGGGCGCCAGTGGCGTCCTCCCCTTCCCGCCACCGCCTGGCCAGGGAACGTCTCCTCGCTGCCCGGTCACACCTGCCCTGGGCCCCGGCTGGGCTCTGAGTCCAGCTCAGCGCCAGAATTCTGCCGGGCAGTGCCCCTTGCTGCCCCGTCAGCTTGCCGGGTGCCGGTGACTCACCTCTCCTGCTGTCCCGCTGCGGGCCCGGCTTCTGGGCGCCTGGACAGCCACCGGCCACCCGGGCAGCGAGGACGTTCTCACGGCAGCGCCGTCCCCTCTGGGGGGAGAGGTGGACCCAAGGCCAGGGCTCCGCGAGGCCACTTCCCACTGACCGGCAGGGGACGCGGTGTGCCTGATCAATGTGCCTGATTTCAAATGCGAAAGCCCCTGTCGCGGGCGGGGCAGGGCCTGGCCGTGGGCCCCGGGAGGGACGCAGATCAATCGGCCGGCGAGCGGGGCCCCTCCTGCAGCCGGCGCGTGACTGGGCTGCGTCCCCGGGAATCAGGCGCCTGCTCGCTCTGGCGCCGGGGTCGGGGCGGCGGACTAGGTGGGGAGGGGCCCTGTGCCGGCCGCCTGCCCCGCTGCCCCCGCCCGGTGCCGGGGGCTGCTGTGCCCCCGTTGCGCCCCGTGGTCAGCGGGCGTGGGCACCGTCGGGGCTGAAGGCGCCGAGAAGCAGCGTGTGGGAGCAGGCGAGGGGTGGGCGCCTGGCCAGGTTGCGGCCACCTCCCCTCGCTGGGCGCCGCCGCCGGTGCTGTTTGCGGCTTCCCTCGGGGTTTCTCGGCAGTGAGACCCGAGGCCGGCTCTGGGGCCGGCGTTTTCCAGGCCGTTCCGGCTGACCCCTCGCC
>PVIJ01017308.1:7500-29880 GCA_004024925.1 Scalopus aquaticus
GATCGGTCTGAGCCAGCGCCTCGCGAGCCCACCCTGGCTGCGCGGAGCAGGCCGGGCCAGCCGGCGCTCGCCTGTCCGGTGGGCTGTGACAGGTGAGCTGAGGGCGCCGAGTGGGGTGTTTATTCCCTGAAGAGACCACAGAAGGGCCACGGCTGGCCACCCCCTCCCTGCGGCCGCCTCTTTTCTTCACAGTGTCATTTGGCTTCTCCGCCGCATCACCCCGCCAGTTTCTGACATTAATAAGTAAGAAGGTCCAGGGCTGTGGGGCCTCGCGCGCGCCCTTCGCTTCTGCCGCAGCACAAGCCGCGCTCAGGCCTCAGAGAAGCGCGCTCGCGGGGGGCCCCGGCACCGCCCAGGCGCGCCTCCACAGGCCCGGCGCGCTCGGCAGCTTCAGGGGATGCGCCAGGGACGCCGCGACCCCGCGCTGGGCCGAGGCAGACGCTGACCGCGCCCACCGTGCCCTGGCGGTGCGGGCCCGCGTGTCGCCCTGCTGTGCGCTAACCGCATCCTTCTGCTTTTAACGAAAAACAAGTCTTCAAATGCCCCGCGCCCCGTCCCTGTTGGGGTTACTTGCTCCACGCAGCTGCCGTTTTAGCGGCCCTGGGGTGGTGAGGCGGGGTGTCCAGGGAGGGCCCGGCACAGGCGCAGCGGGCACCCCGAGTCTGTGCGGGATGGGGGGCTGTGGGCGAGGTCTCAGTCCCCGCGGAGTCAGCGAGACGCCAGCCCCGCCCGCAAGGGCAGCGGAACCGGCCTAGGCAGGGGCCGTCCTGGGGTCTTCTTCACACGCTTCTCTGAGTGAGGGGAGCTTCGAGCCCTTCACTCCGCGTGGGATGGCGCTGGGCCCCACCGCGGGCACCTCAGCAGCCCCTCGAGAAGCCAGAGTCCACTGTGGGTGTTTCAGCCCTGGAGGCGGCCCAGTTGGTTGTCATTTTTCCCCATCCCCGCGTCCTTCCATCCCTGCCTTCCTTCTCTCCTGGACTTTGCTCCGCCATACCAGGTGCAGAGGACAAAAGACTTTATCGGACCCAGACTTGACCTCCCCCTGGATGGGATCCCCAAGAGGGACACAGACAGGTGAGATGGACTCTGATGCTGCACCGTGGTGGCCAGAACACACATGGAAGGAGGGCGTGCATCTGCCGTGAGGCAAAAGGGTTAACTCTGACTACGGTTGGGTCAAGGGAGGCATCACAGGGGTGGTGAAGCTGAGTAGGGTTTTGAAGGATGCAGAGGAGTTTGCCAGGCCTTCTGGATGCAGCCAGCTTTGCAAATGGTGGGGCTTGGGCAGCTTGCTTTGCTGTGGGGCCTTTATTGGCAGCTCGGCAGGGCGGGCTTGACACCCACTGTAGGTGGTAGGAGAGAGCAGAGAGAGGCACGTGTGGAGGGCGCCCCAGCTCCCCGAGCAGGCCCCACAGCCGGCCAGGGAGTCGGAAGTTTTCCTGAAGAGGAGCAGGGCTTGGGCGGGGCAGCGCTCCACTTTTCGAGCGGGGCCGGGTCCCCGGGCTCAGCGGCCCGGCCGGCATTGTCCTGGCTGTGCGCTCGCTGGGGCTCTCCTGGGATCTCGCGTGGCAGGACCCGCTCAGGCTGTCAGCTCACCAGCCGGCAGCTGGGACAACATCTGCACGGAGCATGAGGACAGCATTTGGCGCCGGGGAAGACGGAGACGGGATTGAAATGAAACCGATAATGGGTTTTTTAAACATTTGTTTTATTCTCGCTCTAAATGCGCGCCCTCCCTTAACCCCGCGGATGGGATTCTGCTGTGGACACGTCCAGCGGCAGTGGAGGGTGGCTCCTGGCAAAGAATGTGTCAAGGAGAAGCAGCGGAAACTGGTGAAGCTGCCCTTCCCAGCCCGCCAGGCAGGTGGGGTGCCCGTGGCCTGGGCCCTTGGGAGTATTTTCGGCTCTGCCGCGGCGGAGGGGAAGGAGCTGACCGCCGAGCGCAGGGCGCCGCGGCAGGAACACGCCTCGCGCATGTGCCAAGGGCCCTTTCTGGGGAAGTGAAACTTCAGCACCCACGGTCCTGCTTATAAATAGCCGGCCTGCTCGGCCTGGGACAAAAGCACCTAAGGCTCTCCTGCCCTCAGCGCCTTTGAAGGGCGCCGCCCGCCCCCTCTGCCTCCCTCCCCTCTCCTGGTCATTGTGGGCAGAAACAATGCTGCCTTCCCGAGAGGAAGCGGCGGGAGAAACGGGCTGCGCTTCCTCTGCGGAGTCCTTCCCATCCTTAGCCTCCCCCGCCCAGCCCACGCCTCCGCGACACGCCCGCCACGTCCTCGGGGTCCCGGCGCCAAAATGCCTCGTTTTTCCTGAGCGGGGCACGGCTTTTGCAGAACAAGGCTTGTTTTCTTTTTCTCTCCCCCCGCCCCCCACTGTCTTTCTGTTTCAAGTGTCTCGCAAAACTCCCGACAAACGCCCACAGCATCAGAGGGTGACATGGCCAGGGTTTTCAGAAAGCGCAAGTCGGCTTGTGGGCGCTTTGTGATTGCAGTTTGCAAATTAATAGGTGGGTATGTTTTTCTTTTGCACCTTCTTTTTTTTTTTTCAAGCAAATGTTATGCTTCAGCGCCACACGACCTCGCGGCTTTACGGTACCGATAAACGCAGGTACACCTGTGCTATAAAATCCACTTTACACGGAGCAGGCCGTTCCTGGTTTATGGCCCATTTCTCACCCATTGTTCTCGAGCCGTGTCATAGGTGCGCTGTAATAGGCGGGGGAGTGGACGCCCCGAAGATCAGTTTAACAAAATGGTCTAATTTCACCAACTTTAGTGCCAAAATCTGGATTGAAAAACGCAGGACTAATATCCCAGTAGACACACGATATGATGTCACTTCCCCGGGAAAGGCCAAGACAAACACCGATTTCCAGACCGCTTGCTCTCACACCGTGAATTCTGCCTCTTTTTCAATCCCCAAATTGCGATTCTTGTTTTCTAACAATTTTAATGTTGACCCGGTGACATTTGAACTTCTCTCACTTTTTCTCAGACTCGAGGATTTTATTACATCACTGGTGGAGGAGGCAGAATTACATTCCAAATATAATGGTACTTTTGGAGCCTGAAAACCTGTGAACTTTTAAAAATGACGAGGTGAATTCAAATGGCCTTTGGAGGAAAGCGTGGGCGGCGGCGGCTCCCGGCGGGTGCGGGCGGGGGAGCAGGCGCTTGTCCTCCTCAGGGTGGAGAGCTGGCCGCTGTCGGCGAGAGCCCTGCAGCTGGCAGGAGCACTTTGCTCGGGAGGGCGAGTGTGGCGTGCCCCTCGGCCCACCCCGGACGCTCGGCTCCCGAGACCCTCTTGTGCGCCGGGAGACAGAGCGTCTGCCCTGCCCGGCCTCTGCGCCGCCCGGAGCCGCCAGCGCCCGGCTGCGCCCCTTCTCCAGCCCCAAGACTGAGCGGTGGCTGAGCCACACGCGGGGTCCTGCAGCTGGGGGCCCGCTCCAGTGCCCCTGCGCCCGCACGGCCCGCCGAGCGCTCCCTGGGCCGCGCCTTGGGGCAGCGCCATCACGCAGCGCCCACGGTGCCCACCGCGGCTGTCCTGAGCACAGCGTGGGGGACGATGCCCGCGGTGGGCTCCCTCGGGGGCTGAACTGGCTCAGAGGCACAGGGAAGCCGCGGCCGGCGACGGGCTCCGAGGAGATGGCTTCGGGGCTGGCGAGCCCGCGGCCGCCCTCGGCTGCCGTCACCTCCGCCCCGGGATGGGTGTGGCCTGCCCACCGGCCCGCAGTCCGCAGTGGCCACTCCTGCCTGCCCGCCGCACCTTCCTCAACCCCCGGTGCCGGGCTCTTACGACTCCCGTGTCCCCACCCCTGCGCCCGCGCCTTCCCCACTCTGCTACCACCTGCTGCTGCAGTTGGCATCCCCCCTGCACTGGCCCTCTCCCCCCACTCTCACTGCAGTCACCACCGCCCGCCAGCCCCGGCCGCCCCTCCTCCTCCTCTGTCACCGCCACGGAGGCAGCGCCTGTGTGCAGGGGACACCGTGTGCAGGGGACACACACGTGCTAGGGAAATACTCACGAGGAGGTGCACCCCTAAAGTATGCGCCAGCAGCGGGTTCCCCGCCTGGCGGGCACCCCGTGTGGCCGCAGCCTTGGGTCTGTGCCGGGGAGCAGGTTCCGTGGCCCGAGCGCCGCACTTGGGCCCACACCCGCCCCGGCCGAGCTCCTGGCCCTGGCCCAGGGTCGCGCTCCCCGACTTCCCAGCTGGCAGTGCCGTCTCAGGGAGCCGGGGTGCGGGTGGCAGTGCCCACGGTGGAGACACTGTCAGAGACGCTGTCCCTCTCACTCCCCCGTGGGCTGTCTCCTCCGCGGGGGCCGCAGCGAGGGGCTTGGCTCAGGGAGAAAGGCTGCGGCAGCTCAGCAGAGCCGGCTCGTGCCTGCGGGGGCGGGTCTCGGCTGCCCCAGGGGAGCGCGCCCCTCCTCCCCGCGCGCTGCCGTCTGTTCTCGGGGATGTTCCCCCAACGCGCACGAGCTCTCGGAAGGTGCTGGCCGCGTCTATCTTGGTTCTTCCCTTGACTCGTTGGGACGCAGGGGCGTAAAGACACAGCTGGCGCTGTGCGGGAAGGGGAGAAAGGACGCCCCGGAGGGTGTAGCCTGGAGGTCTCCGACTCTCCCGACCCCGCTGTGCTCCCCTCGGATGGCGGCTCCCTGGGGCCGCCTCTCGGTGTGACCAGGTGGTGCCCTGGGCCACGCTGCACCCAGTCTCGCAGAGCGAGTTCCCAGTGCGCACACACGCGTCTGTATAGCCACGTGCACAGTTCGTGTGTGCACTGTGTCCGTGCGTGCATTTGTTGTCTCCTGTGCCTCCTTGTGCATGTGCACGCTTGTGTGCAGGCGTCTGTGTGTGCGCGTGCATGTGTGCAAAGGTCTCCATCAGCGAGGGCTGTGACTGGTTGTCCGAGGGCAGAATCCTCCTGACACTCGTGCTCCGGCAGGCGCTCAGGTCCCACACGCCAGTGAGGACGTGGCCCCGCTGGGGCTTTGTCCGGCTTTGTCCGTCAGGCCCTGCGTGACCTTGTCTGCAGCTGACCCCTGGTGCGGGCGCGGCGCTGCCACGAGGCGCCTCCCGCCGCTCAGAAGCCGTCCTTCTCCAGTGGTCTGTTTAGAGGGAGGATTGCTAATTGTTTGACTTTTCTGCCAACAGGATTCCCTGCAAATTAGAATTGTAATCTCTGTGGGTATTTCCTGAATTAAAAGAAAATATATAATAAAATAAATAAATATTAGTTGTTTGGTTGTATAAGCTTTTGAGACCTGCAAGCCTCCTCGTCAATTATTAAATATGGCCAAGGATGACACTCCAGCGAGCGTATGCGCCTGTAACGGGGAGACCCAGCATGCGGGCGAGCGGGGGATGCGCGGAGCCCTCCCCGGGGTGGCCTCTCCACCCCTGGGTCTCTGTCCGAGCATTGGGGTGCTGCCAGCACCTGCCGGCACGGCGCGGGGTGGGGGTGCAGCACAGCGTGCGGCGGGTGTGATGAAGCCCGTCTCGGCTGTTTGTCGACACCGGCAGGCGTGTGGCAGGTGGCACAGAGCCTCCGCGGGGCCGCTACACTCGGTGACTTGGTGGCAGGAGAAAAATGACGGAATCCTGCTCTGGTCAAAGTTATTAAAAGCCGGGTTCAGCACACCGTTCTGGTTAGGAGGTAAAATATGAGAGGCCAGCTTACATATTGCCGTGATTAAATATTTACTGTTCAAGAAGATTCACAGAACTTTTTAAAATTAATGGCTGCGAGTCTTTGTTTGGATAGTATCACAGGTATTGAACCATTTATTGAACTGTTTGCTGAGCTATTTTACTATCGTTAGCGACCTCCTAAATTGCCAGGCGTGCGCTCTCCCTCTCTCTCTCTCTTAAAAGAGAAGTAGGGTGGAGTGGTGCGCTCTCTGCTCTCGCCAGCTGGTAGATATAAATTATATATTAAACTGTATTTGCAATGGATCACTGCAAGTGACAAGCAGTTTTCCGAAGGCTTTGTCGTCACAATGAAGTGTGCTCCTTGCGCGCCGCGGTTAATATGAGCCCTTATTCATATTGTCCAAGTGTTCAGAAACATAATTCAGAAAAATGGGCAGCACTTAATAGAGCTAATCTCTTGTTCTGATTCAGCCTTCAAGATCAGCAGCCTGTAAATAAGTAAAAAAGGGCCTAAACGGATTTAGGGCTGTTAATCTTTCCGTAGTGGGGTATCTAGCTCTTTGCTCTGCACTCTTTGTTGACAGAAGTGGCTCCTATTGTGCCCGCTCCAGTGGCTCAGAAGCCGGCTCCTTTTGAAGGGGCTGCTATCGGCCCTCTGCACGCGCGCCACCTCGCCCTGCGCCGGCAAGATAGGCTGGCCACGGCGCGGGGGCGCGGGCGGTGCGGCCCAGCCGGAGCCGGTGCGGGCGCCACTGCCGCGCGGAGTGAACGGTGAGCGGTGACAATGGCTGGTGCTACACGCTCAGTGCCTCCTCTCGCTCTTATTTGACTTTGCCTGCTTCACTGATTTTATTATGACAGCCTGAATACTGAGGAGGGAATTAAACTGTTAAGCAGGCATCAGAGGCTGTCTAATGTTTAATGCAAGAGCCGGAGCATGTAAGAACTGATAATGAATACAAACAGGGCGACATCTTATTTGCTGTGTTTTTATTAGGATGACTTGAGAGCTTGACATCCATTGCTATCATTTTTCTCTTCTGGTTTTTCTGTTTTCGGGGGTTAAAATTTCGAGCACTGGTGACAAACGCGCCTAAGTGTGATGTGAATTAGAGGCGGCTCGAGGAGATTGTAATACTTGGAAATCATCACCTATAATAATTATGTATAGATAGGAGGTAGTCACGGCTGTTAAAAGGTCACCCAGTGAGATGTAATTGCCTTTTTCATACTCCACTACATTTACTAGGACAGAAGCGCGACCCTGCTGGCAATCGCAGTAAATATGCCATCTTGAGAATGGAATGATACACGCCCCCACTCCGGGCTCTTGCTGACTGCCCAGTTCCTGCAACGGGCTGCAGAGAAAATGGGCTGAAAATGTAGAAATCAAGTAAAGACCACATGGTAGGAATGGGAAAATTAAAAATAAAATCTTCAATTCGATGGCCGTCCCCCCCCCCATGTGGAGCAAGACGGAGTGCCTCCTTGGCGACAGGGCGGGAGGGAGGTGACACCCGTCTCTTCGGGGCGCCCCTTCCATCAAGGCGCCGCGGCGGAAGGAGGCCCCGCGTGCCGGGAGCGGGGAGCCAACTGTCCGCGGGGCTCCCGTGAGGCATTTCCAGTAGCCTCTGCGACTCCCCGGAACGCAGGCCCAAATGTCAAGCTGCCCGCTTTGGAAGCCAAGAGCGCCGTTGGGGCCTGCGCCTCTGCTTCCCGCGGGAGCCGGGCCGGGAAGCGGAGGCCCTCGGGTGCGCTTGGAGGGCGCGGGGCGGCCAGAAAGAGGCACGTCCTGGGCGCCACCTGGGACCCCAGCCCAGTCCCAGGGGCAGGAGCGGGAAGGGGCCGGGCGGAGCAGGCCGGGGTGGGGGGGCGCAGACAGGTGGCACCCAGGAGCCCCTGCCCATCTGCCCTGCGCCCTGCCAGGGGCCCACGGGGACGCCGGGCGACAAATCGTGAGGACAAGAAAAGCCTGAGATAAACCTCCGCAGTAAATCACAGCGCGCACCAGCAGCGTCTCACACTCAGGGCTGAAGGAGCGGCAGCTTGGGGCGCGCCGCGGGGGCGGGGGGCGGTCTCGCCCCTGTTATCCGCGGCGGCCTTCTCAGCGGGGGCGTCCTTCCCAAGCACGGCACAGCTGCCGTGGAAGGGGCTCCCGCGGCTGCCCTTGGCGTGGGTCCCCGCTCACAGGAAACCCAGAACCCAGGGCCTAAGTCAACTGCTAAATTTTTTAAAAAGTGAAAGGTGATCTGCAGTCGCCCCCGCCCCCCAGCCCTTAAACAGCCCTCTCCTTTAAAATCTCCCGAGTGCTAGGCCATGCTAGTTATTACCAATTGAATTTTCAATAGCCAACTTTCCAAGCCCTAACTTTGACAAATTTTATTTCACATTTGTCAAAGGAAATAAAGCTGACAGCATTACAGGGACTGCGCACTAAAAGTAGTATCTCAATTCCAAGTCTGTCCAGCCTCCCCTCCCTGGGGGAGCGTTACATCTGGGCCCAATTCACAGCTTTGTTTGAACACTATATTTTGCCTTTTCTTTGCACCTTTGATATTTATTTCAGTGTTAAATCTATTCTTCCCTTCATCTATTACCCTGTTTTATTTCTGTTTTTGAGAACCTATATTTTTGCTAATAAATATTCACTACAGCATTTCATCCTGTACTTAATATGCCCCATGCATGTTTTCTGTGCTAACTTCGCAACAGATTGAGTGGACATTCCACTGTTGAAGCAGTCATAAAATTCAGGAACTTATAAAACCTACCTTTCCCTTCCACCGCGCTTGCCTCCCCCCCACGCCTCGGCAGCCCTGAGCAGAACCACAGCTCCCCCCTGTGGCCTCCTGGGGGCATGGCGCCCCGCCACACGGGCTCTCGGCGGCCGGGTCCAGCTGTGTTCTGTTGGACCCGGCCTCAGACCCGGGTGCAGGGGGGCTTCGGTGCTGGAGGCGCGAGAGAGGGCTCTCGCGGAGAAGCCCGGTCCGCCAACCTCCGCCTGCGCGCCCGGGTGCGCCTGTGAACAATTAGCCGTTAGTGGCTGCGCTTGCGTTTTTGTCTCTCGGTCCCAGAGGCACAGGCCAGCACCGAGACTGGGGGACAGCGTGGGGAGCAGGGGTCTGCTTGCAAGCCTGCAGGTGTGTGTGCATGTGTGTGTACTAGGTCTCCCTTGGAGGCTTCTGGGAAGCCCCACACAATGCTCTGGCCGGGTGGAGGAAGTGCTTAGTTTCCTAGAAACGCTGTTCACTTGGAGTGAGGTGGAATTGTAGCCAACTTAAAAAAAAAGCTCAGCACATGACAGCGACTCAGCTGGAACCCGGGACACAGAGCCCACGCATCTTTGATCTTCCGCGTCCCATTAAGTAACAAAGACCAGAGGACTTCAGAATGTACCAGATAGGCCGTGTTTGATCACAGTAAAACGCCGGCCCCATTCCGGCCGCGATTGCATCATTGATTTCCCCCCTCCCCGGAAGAAGGGGCTCTTTTAAGTATGTCTGATTCTTTTAATTAGATCATTACTGTTATTGTAATGTTGACTCCCGCATAATCTCTGATGAATAGCGTGGGGCTTTTGCCCTTGCTGCTCGGGCTGTCCCTGCTATCTTTTGAGAAAATGCATCCAAATAGTTAAGGCTGAGATTAAGTATGGCAGCTTTCTCACACACCCGTTTGAAATCACTTTTGACAGACACCCCCATGTCTGGTTGCTCGGACAGGGCCGCCGTGGCCGACCTCACGCAGTCGCGGGCGTGCCAGGGCGCACGCTCCGTGGAGAGACGGGCCAGCAGCTGTCTGCGCCTCGAGACGGGGGAAGTTCGGCCGCGGCCCCGTGGAGGGTGCGAAGGCAGAGTCTTGAGTCTTGCCCGATTCCGCTCGCGCAGGGCGGCGCTCCTTCCCCCAGGCCCGGGGGTTCCTCCCCTGCGCCAGTTCTGTTCCCTGCTCTGTTCCGCGGCCCCAGCCTGCCCGCGCCTCCTTCTTGGGGCTCTTACTGTGCCCTCCTCACCCGGCCTCCCGGGTCCAGGCGTCGTGGGGCTCGGCGGAGGGACATTGGCCCCCCCAGGGACATGGCGGGTGCCCTTTGGGCACACAGCGCGCGTGGAAGCGTGTGCCCGCTCCCTGACCACCCAGCGCGCTCCAGACCCCGAGCTGCCGCCAGAGCAGCCCCGCGCTTGAACCAGTCTGTGGCCACCGACTTCAAATGAACCCACGAAAGCAGGCACAAGCCTGAGATGGTGCTTTTCAAAGCCGGTAATTAGGGTGGCTGGCCCCGCCCTCTGGGGTGCAGGGCCGAGGGGGCCGGCAGGGCTTGTGTGGCGGCGGAAGGACCGCGCGGGTTATCCGAGGAACCTGAGCACAGGGCTTGGCCGGACAGGGATGAACGAGGCCGTTCTTCACGTGTATGATGTGACTTGCATGGAACTGCCTCTTAAAGTATGTTAAATAATAAATAACTTATTAAAACATGTTCAATGTAATAATGGCCTTTTTCATGAATTGTTGTAAAGAGAGATTAGGAAAGTGGGGGAAGCAGCCTTCAGGGGGAAATAACGGGAATTTCCAGCAGTAGAGATGTGTAATGGCTCTATATTTTTTAAATGTGCCTGCACCCCATTCATAGTCATTTAAGTGCTTAAATAAGCACAATAAATGTAAATAATTTACTGCTTTGCAAACAGAAAATTGGGCAGAAAAGTAATTTTGAATCGCAAGTTGGCTGCAATCTTGTATGATTTGGGACCCTGTAAAATGCAGCTGACACGGCTGTTCATTAGCTGCTGTTACTGAGCCTTCTTCACATTCATTAGCGATTAATTCAGACAGATATTTAACTTAATAAGGTAAGCAAATAAACAAAAAATCGCTTTCTGTGCCTTAAGGTTTTTCGACCTCTAATTGCTTTTGTGCACTAATTATCAAGATTAACACCTTACACTTTCCTCACTCTGTTTTGCCTTGCAAAAAGAAAGAAAAGAAAAGAAAGAAGAAAAATGCCACCAGGGTATTTTGAAATCTTTAAAGTGGGAAGTGGAAGAGGGTTAAGGATTTCCCTTCCGAGACAAAATGACCACCCACCAAACCAGCGGCTCCGGGCGAGCTGAGCGTGGTTTTTTTACATATCAGCTGAGCGGAGACGCCGCACGCATCTGAGCCGAGAGAATGCAGCCCGGCGGGCTCTCGGGCGGGAGAAGGGGCTCTGCCACTCGGAGAAATCAGACTTGCGGGGGAGGCGGGCGCATCGCCGCCGGGGGCGCCGGCCCGGCGGCTGAGGAGCGTCCATCAAGGCCGGCTGTTTGGCTGCTACATTTAAAAGTTGATATTAACCTGCGATCGGACGTAGTTATCAACACTTGGTAATTAGTGACAAACCACTTGCAGGCCCTTTAATATTTAGTGTAATAATATTATTCATAATGGAGTCATTCAGTATTCATGTGGATATAATACGTAATTCCATTGTAATTTAGCATTAATTAATGTCCACTTATTGCAGCATATTATAGTATAGGAAACAATTTCTGATCGGAGACACCAGTGTAATTTAAGGAGGAATCTGATTGTAATTTGAATAATGAGATGCATGGCTTCATGTCTCCACACCGTCCCCCCCCCCCCGCACGCCCGTGAGCCCCGAGGACTGTCACGCGCCACACACACGTGTGCACACACTCACCCAGGTGTGGCACTGAGTCGGTATTTGCAAAGTAAACATTAGATCCAAGTGTTTGCACTCCTGTTCTAGAACATTCTTGCAAATGTTAAAGTTGGTCACTCTGGGTGATTTCTGTGCCACTGCCCATCTGCACAAAGGGCTGATGCAGTCTCTGTCCTAAAACAGTGAGACAGTTGTCCTTTAATCTGGAGGAGACTATTTGTAAGGGAACGATTATAACAGGACTTTCAAAATAAAAGCAAATATCCACTCCCATCTATCACCTATCTATCATCTATCATCTATCTATCTATCTATCTATCTATCTATCTATCTATCTATCGCCTGTCATGTGTCTGTCATCTCTCTGTCATCTGTCATCCATCTGTCATCTCCTCCTGGTCTCGAGTCTTCTGGGCGAGCGGCGTGTGGGGCGTCTGCTTCAGCACTGCGGCTCGGAGGCGGCGGGCTGCTGAAACACTCTCCCGCTTCGGGTTGCTAATTGCCACTTGCTGGTCTTGTAAAAAGTCATGGAACTCCACTGCCACGATGACTTGAACTTGATACCATATTTCACTCGGTCTTGTAGCATTAGGGGATTTAAAGCCTCCTTTTCCTTTAATTCTTTTCTTTCTTTAATGGGTGACTGGATAAATTCAGAGGTGGATTTCTGCGACACTAAAACAGCAGATAAGTCTATGATGCACTCTCGCTATGTGGTTTAAAATCCCTCACCATATGTTTTCTCCCTGGAATGCCTCGTCTTGCAAAATTACAGGAACCGAAGCTTAAAAACACAATTAGGTAGTTTAAAATGAAGTATTAAAGAAATACTGCATCTATTCTGATGCCTGCAATGCTTTCTTCCTCCCTCCTTTTTGGGTTTTGTTTTGTTCTTGGAGAATTGAAAAAGGCTCCACTGCATTTGATTTTTATACTAATCATGCCCCATATTTTTTGGATTATGTTATATAGGCTGTGGTTAAATTATAAATGAAACAGTGAACTGCTGGACTCCTGTCATAGCAGCAGCTTTTATGCTGCCACAGAAAATGCAAAAGAAAAAAAAAGGAAAAGGCACTCTGCGTGGAAGGGTCTCCGCGCCTGTTTTGTGCTGCTTAACGTAGACAGGCAGACAAGCAAAGCAATTTGTAGAGATGTTTTTTGCAGTATTTTGAAAATTACAGCACCTTCTCCAGCCTCTGAGGGGAGAAGGAGAGAAAACTGAATACACAATGCATAAACACAGCCCCGTCCTCTCTGCTCTCTGCCTTCTCCTGTTCAGTGCGTCTCTTCTCAACACGCGCGCACACACACACACACTCAACACAGACATAACACACTCACACATACATTCACACACACTCACTCAACACACATACACTCACACACACACACACTCACACTCACCACACACTCACCACACACACACACACACACACACAACACACACGCACACACACACAGCCTACTTCAATTCCTTTCCGAGTTGTAAGCCAGACCAACTATTTCAAGGGGTGGCGACCCAAGTGCTGTTTGCAGGCCGAGCCCCTTCCTTCAGTCGTGTGGAGAAGAGAAAGCAAAGGCCAAGGCCGCGGAGAGTCTGCCTGACCGAAATCAGAAACAGGGACTCTTGACCTTTGTGATCGAGCCACATTTTGCTCCTCAGTCACCTGCTTTCAGACTCGCTCTGCGTGGAAACTCGGCACCTGTTCCAGGCAGTCTCAGGGCTCTCTGCACCCACGGGCCCCTTCTCGCCGGCCCTGGAGGGCTGTGGTTCCAGGCTAGAGTTTACCCTCCGCCAACTGATGAAATATTTAGTTTATCGGTGGTGGCGAGTCAGGTGGCTGTGCCCCTCCCACGGCGGGGCCTGGCAGGGCAGGGCGGTCAGGAGCCGCTTCTCTGCCTCCAGTGGCCGCGTGCTGACCGCTCTGTCCCTTTGGGCAAACTTTGGCCCTGGAGGGGGAGGGCCGGGCTCGGAGGGCCGGATTATCTTTGTGTGGAGTCATTTGTTGGGCTGTCTAATGAGGGGCGAGGTTTCGCAGGCGCTCGGCGTAGTTCAGATGTTTTCCATAAAGAGGGGCCTATGCAAAAATCAATAGCCCGGCTTATGCACTTCATTTGTAGATAAGTGTATTCTGGAATGTCTGAAAGAACATTTGATGTGGAACTTAAAACAGCGCTGGAGAAATCTCTCTGCCTTAATTGCCTTTCACTCCGCGCTGCTGGGGCCTCCCCGGCCGGCCCTAACGTCCTTCTCTGCGGCCTTGGCGGAGTCTGGCCTGGCCTCGCTGGCGTCCGGCGCGCGGCTGCTGGAATCGGGCTGCTCTGGAAACAGCCCCGAGCCAACAGCTGATGATTTCACCGAATTTGCATGTTTTCAGCAGTAAAGAGATGGCTTCCACGAAAGCTCCGGCTCTCCTTAGATGTTAAGTGGCTGCTTCTAGTTCCTTCCTTTAGCTCCCCAGGGCCCCCCCAGCCCACCCCCTCCTGGCCCGGTGTCCCCCACGGCGTGCAGGCTGGGGACTCGTCCTGCCTGCTGGGCTCCTTCTGGGAAGTCCGGGCCGAGGCCGGGCTCCTTGGGTGTCCCTGTCCGGGCAGGTGGCCGGAAGGAGAGCCCAGCAAGTCCAGGGCCCTCCAGGGGACCGCCTCCTGCGGGGCAGGGTGTGGCTGGTGAGCGCAGGTGCCCGCTGGAGCCGGGCAAGTGCATGGTCCTCTCAGGCCCGGTCGCCGGACCCGAGCTGGCCGAGGGGGGGCTGACCCAGAGAAGATTTTTGGAATGTGTTTTGGTGAAAGAGCATCAAGTTCTGTGTTCTGGAAATTACCAGGCGTCGGCTCTGATTTCTCAGTGCCCTCCCGCTAGCTCCTGGCCGGCCCCTCTGCCACGGCGGCCTGCGGCCGTGGCCAGTGCCCTGACCGCTCCTCTGGGACTCCCGCAGGAGCCTGTGATGAGCCCGCCCCACTTGTGCTCTGGGAAGCGACAGAAAGTTCTTTCTGAACCATGCCTGGAAAAGCACATTTTTTATTGACATAAACAACAGTCCTTGAATTTTTCCCTGTAAAATAACTCCCCAGTGTATCAAGCCTTCTGCTCCACAATAAATTAAAGCCACAATCATCTTAATTTCCTATAGGCTGATTTATAACAAAATCCGTTTTCTCAAAATACATCTTGACCAGCTTTTAGTATCTGCACATACCTATCCTTTACGTTAAAAAAATTCTGCTAAATTAAATTGGATTTATGATCTTTTCCATCGCCCACCGGGACCCAAGGCCAGGCCAGGAGACCACCCCTCAGCTCACTGACTCGAGGGGCCGCAGGCCACTCACCTGCCGTTCCCTGCAATGTTACCCTCAAGTCTTCACAGAGACTCTCGCGACATAAAACCTGAAACAGAGTCTCGGCCTGGAGCCACATCTTGCTTTCTGTGCACAAACTCATCAGCCACCAGGAGAAGCTGGGGGACTCAGGAGACCCCACTTCCTGGGGGGAGCCCCCGAGGGGCAAAGCTACAGACAACAGGTGATGGGAGAGGTTCCGGGGCGGCTGCTGCCCCTCGAGCAGCGGTGGGCTGGGAGGGGAGCGATTGAGGCAGGGAAGGCAGGACTCCTGGGGTCTCTTAGGTCCAGGGCCCCCTAATAAGTACAGCAGGAATTCTGTCATCTGCAAAAACAGGGATCACCCTGTTACTCCTGAGGACCGGGGCACCTGGGTTTGCTGGGCCGGGGTCACGTTGGATTGTTCATGCGCAATGCAGTTTGTTTCTTCCGAAGCGGGACCTGGGTAGGAGGAGCTGCTAGTCATCTTCAAGGGCCGTCAGGGAATTGGAGCCGCCCCTACAACAACAAAACAAAGCAAGGCCAGCCCTGAGCCAGAGCAGCCCCAGGGGACGCTCCCGGCTTCCTTACCTGGCGTGGTTAGCTCCACAACCGTCCCCTTCAATCACCTTGAATAAAATATTATGCACAAAATTTAATAGCTTCGGGACAGTGCCTTTCATACGCGTCTTAAAATCCTCCTTTCATCTCACCTGTCACTGTTTCCTTTCGCCCGAAGAAAAGCTTCGTCAGCAGAGACGAACTAAAATTAGAAGAAAAACAATTCTCTGTTAATAGCCAGGTGAGATCATTAATCCATTTCCTATCTAGAAACAGATCTGATTAGACATGTAAATAAAAGTTACACGGAGAAATGAAATTAAAATCACATCCCTGAGAAGCACAGAGACCTTCCTTCAGCCGCGTCCTTCCCCGGCGGCTGGGCGCGGGCCGGCCGTGTCCCGGGAGGCGAGGTGGCTGTGCCCACGAGGCGGGCAGGCGCGGGGCCGGGACAGCCCCGGGGCAGCAGCTCCAGTGGCTCCCCGGGCGCCACCTCCCGGCGCGGCTTCTCGGGGCGCCGCGCTTGCCCCGCCGGGCCTGACCCGTGGGGCCTTTGGGGTGAAGTCATCGCTGGTGTGAGTTACGCAGCCGGGCAGCGGCAGCTGGGCTGGCTCAAGCCCGTCCGGGGGCTGACAGCCACCCTCCGGGCGAGGACAGGAAGGAGGGGTGCGGAGGGGAGCGCCCCCAGGCGGGCCTCTGCGTGCAGAGGTCTTGGGGATACAGGCCTCTGTGGGGGGTCTCGGGAGCGGGTCAGGCGCTCCGTGGCAGCGGACGAGGACCAGGATGGAGAGGTGGAGGCCCAGGGAGGCTGCAGGGGCCGTGCCGGCCGTCAGGGGGGCCCTTCGGTGGCCGCGCGGCCAGCAGCAGCCTGGCGCTGCCCGGGCGGGGTCCACGCCGCTGTCCTGTGCGGCCGCAGCCCTGCTGCTCCCCCAGGGCCAGGCCAGGGCCGGGCAGAGCACCCTCCCCCAGGTTGTAGCACGTCCCTGACCTCTCCACCCACACACTTACCACATCACATCCAGATGTCCAGAAACATTTTTCGAGAACTCTATGAAATTTGATAGAACGTGAAATCTGATAGTGCACGAACTCAGTGACATAAATTGTAAAACAGCCCCAAGTTCTATATGTAAAAATGTACACTTCTCCCTGGAGGCGAACCCCCCACAAAGACCCCGGGGGAGGGGTGTCATGCAGGGGTCCGCCGTTCCCACCGCCTGGACCCCCCTCGATTTTTCTCTAAAGCATCTCCGCCCCCGAAGAGGGGCCTCACTCCCAAAATCTTCCTGAAAAGACGTTTATTGTTCTTTACAAGAGAGCGGTGACTTGCTGCGGGGGCCGTGGATGGCAGAGCGGGGTGCTCCTCTGCTTCTCCTGCATCTGCTGCCCAGCAGGGCAGGGCCTGGCCGGCCAGGCCAGCCCAAGGCTCCGGCCCGGGACAGTGGGGTGAGGGCTGGGGAGGCGGCTCTTTGTCCCCGCGGGCTGGGCTCAGCGGCGGGCTCGGCCCGTGCCTATCTCCTGCCAGCCGCCTGTTTTTTGGCTGAAAACCAGCAGATATTCATATTCTGCAGAGCGTGCAAGCGGAGAGTCCACGCAAGTTTGAGCTGAAGAGGTCCAGTCTCTTTCAGGAAACTGTGGGGCTCAGAGGCTGCGGGGCTCGGCGGGCCCGCGCCTTCGGGGTTTTGCAGGGAGTTTGCCGACAGGCGAGGGGAACCCGGCCGGCGCCGCTGGCCTTCAGCAGCCCCTGTCCTCATGGCCCAGGCGGTCCCACGGCCCAGAGGCGAGACCAGGGCCCTCGCTGTGGCCTCCGCGCCACAGCTGTCGGCGGGCAGAGCCGACCTCAGGCGCACGCCGCAGTCACGTGGTTCTGGCTCTTGCCGTGTGGGTGACAGAAAGGGGGGCTCTTGGCAATTTCACATTGGTTCTGATGAGCTTTCCCCTTCCCTATTATATTAAAACTGGCCCCCTAAAGCTGGTCCGGAGAGGAGGGGCCCCCACTAGAAAACGCAAAACCTAAATCGCGCTGACTGGCCAAGGGGCCCCTCCTCTGCTAGCGAGCCGGAGCTTGGCCTCTCTGTGTCTTCGGTGTATCGTTGCCCCTCCCGGGTGTCCGCCCCTGCGGGCCCAGCCCTGCCCACCCACCCCCTCGCGTCCAGCCAGCACGTCCAGCCCCTGCGCATGCCCCCTGCGTGTCCCTCTCGCTGGCGTCCGTGGGGACTGCTCCGTGCTGCACGTCCCGGCTCCCGGCTGCTCTCGGCCCGCTCCGCAAGTCAGCGTCTCCTCCGTCCCTTTACCTGCCGACCGCGTCCCTGCCGCGATGTTCAGGCCCAGGCTGAGCGCCTCGAGCCTCAGGCCCACCGTGGGCCCGCAGCGCTCCGCTCGCCCACTGGACTGCGCCTCTGCGGTGGCCTTCAGGCGGGGTCTGGAATCGAGAACGGCCTGTCCGGCTCACCCAGCGGGTCCCGCTCCCACAGCCGGGAACTCCCTTCTCTCGCGACAGTGGCGGGTACTTCAGAGATGCCCAGTGTCTCGTCTGGAATCCTGCTGTCCACGTGGCGTCAGGCTCCGTCCCCGAGAGTGTGCGTTGCGCACGTGCTTCCGTGAGAACGTCTGTCTGGGGGCAGCGGGAGGCGGTGGGAGAGGGCAGGTGGGAGCCCCGCGTCCCCCCACGCCCCGCACCATACCCCCGGGTGCCCGGCCAGCGGGCGTCCCCAAACAGCCGCGTTTCTGCTGAACGAGCCGCGGAAGCGAAGGCTCAGGCAAAGGCTTCTCCTTTCCTTTCTTCCCTTTCTCCTTTTTGTGTCACTAAGTTGCTCCATTGCTGGTGCTTTTATTTTATTTGTATTTTTTTTAAAGATTTATTTATTGATGCATGCAAGAGCTGGGGTGCAGGCCAGAGGTGGGGGTGGTGAGAGGACGCACTAGAGACAGAGCGGGGAGCAGAACAGGTGGATCCACTGAAACACACTGCTGAGGGGAGCAGTGGGGAGACCGGTGAGGTCTGCTGCCCTGTGTGAGTCGGCTCCCCGCAGTGGCTGGTGATAGCGTCATAGTGCTGAGACTTAACCCCTGCGCCACCAGGGAGGCCCTGGATTCAATTTTAAAATCTATGTTAAAACCAACTACACCCCCATCTCCGACTCCCCCCCCAGATTTTTCCACCCTTCTCCCTCTGTCTTGTTATGAATCTCTAGCTCTTTCCCAATTATGGGGCTGCAAATTATTTACTCTAGGTTTAAATTAGAGACACAAACAAATAATCCGGCGTCAAAAGCAGAGTTCCAACTTGGGGAAAAAAATGAGTGTGTGTTTAATTTCTCTCCGGCGCACAGCTGTGCAGCCCACAGGGCGAGGGGCGGAGGCCTCCACCTTGCCCGGGTGTAATGCAATTGAGCTTCATTAAATTACTGGAGGGCCAGTTACTTAAGCAGAATATTGATTTTCAGTCTGGCCCATGTTTAACATAATTCTGCGTAGGCAACAGCTAATTCTGCATTTGAATCTAACACCCAATGGAATTACAAGATTCGACTTGACCCCAGGCGGGCACTCAGCCAGCCACCCGGTGCCCACGTAGGGGCGGCCGCTGGAGACCTGGGGGTGGACAGGGGCTTGGGTGATGGTGCCAACGTCTGAAGTGGTGTGGACCCCTAAATCACATGCAGTGTTGTAAACCATTTAGCCACCATAAAATATATATATATATAAAACTTAAAAATAAAAGCATATATCCACCAAAAACATTAAGATCTGGGGGCTGAGTAGACCCCCAGGTCTCCCCGAGATGTGGGGTGTCTGAGATTCCAGGGTGCCCCAGGCAGGTCTGCTTCTCGAGAAGCCTCGGGGACAGGGCAGTGTCTGCACTGCTGTCTTTGCTGGAGCAGCCGATCTCTGTGCCCCGAGCGGCTCCTGGTGAGACCAGACTCCACTCGCTCTTTGTGCCTCTGATGGAGAAAAATGAGCCTGTCTTCAACTCAATGTTATTTCAAAATGGCTTTAGACTTCCCATTTTTGGTGAAAAATTTTAGGGGAAAATCAATCATTACTTAGCTTCATATGTTATTTGTCAGTAATGATGAACACAGAAAAAATTTTCAAGTGTGATTCAGATACTTATTTTTGATGGATCACGGTTCCAAAGAAAGATATTCTCCCCTCAGATAAAGAAGAGAAATACCTGGTGTTCGAAGTGGTCTGTCGGCGGGCAGATCTCACCGGCCAGAAGGCCCCGGAGACGGGCGTGCTCTTGTCCCCAGGGGAGGGACAGGCGGGGACAGCACCGAGAGGCCACGGCGTGTCCGAGAGACGCATGGGAGACGGGCGGGAAGCTGGAGAGTCCCCCGGTCCCGGCTGTGCTGGTTGTGGGGGGGGGGGTGCCGTCCCCCATTCTACTGCCGCCAGCAGGGCCCGAGGCAGGGCTGGAGCAGGGGCCAGAGCCCCTCGGGGCCTGGGTGCAGAGTGCGCGGTGCTCCGCAGAAGTGGCTCCAAGTGCTCTGTGTCCGCCCCGGCACGGTTACACCTCTGCGAGCAGGGCCAGAGCTGGGCTGAGCGGCGTCCCTCTTGGGGCCGAAATTCTCTTCAGTTGCCTCAAGCTTTGCCTTTCCACGGAGAATCCCACCGACCCTTTTGGGGGTTTTGACCCCGTCCCGGTGCGGTGCAGACCCCTCTTCTCCAGCAGGCCACTGCCCCAGACTTCAGGGCCAGGCCGTGTGTGCCTCTCAGGGCGGCTGCACCCACCTCCCGGCTGGGCGCGCAGCTGGAGAGGGCGGCGCCTCGCGGGGGGGCAGGCCGAGATAGAGCTCCTTCCCTGGCACAGATCCGGCTGCTTCTCCGCGTCTCGGCGTCGCAGTCCCCGGGGCTGAGTGACTAACGCTCACCCAGGCTCCCCCCGACCTGGGTTCCCCCAAATCCATCGTCTCTGGATTTCGACCTTGGCTGAGCGCCCGTGAGGCTGGGACGGTGCGCTGCTAAGTGAACAGCAGTGGGTGCCAGGGCCTTTGCCCCACCGCGCGCGCGTGCGTTTCTCCAGGCCTGAGGGTGCCGGAGGCCCGGCGGAGACGCCCGAGGTCTGCGCGCTCTGGGGCAGCGTGGGCGGAGGGCCCTGCACCAGGCCGGAGCCCGCGGCGAGGGTGCCGGGCCCAGGAGGAGCGGGGCGGGCAGGGAAAGCTGCCGCGAGGGAGCGGGGCCTGCGGGCTGCGGGGGTGCGGGGCGTGGTTCACACGCAGGTGCGGGAGGGTGGAGCCCGCAGGCCCGGAACGAGAGGCCTTGGGGAGCGATGAAGACGCTGCTCCCCGCCAGGCCAGCGCCGCTGCGTCTCGCCCACCAGCACCAGCTGCCCGGGGCGTTCCCAGCCGGGTGTCCGTGGGACAGCGTGAGCGCGTCACCCAGGTACACTCCGCGTCCTGGCGAACGCCGGCCCCGCCCGGGTGCGGCCCCGCCGCGTGTCTCCGCGCGCCGAGGAGCAGGGCTGGGCCTCCGGGGCAGGCGGCACTTGGGGCCCGGCGCACCTCGCCCACTGCGCGCGTGCTGACTTCACGACGCCTGCTAAGGGGGGCGCCTTTTCTGGACGTGCGCTCAGAGGCGATCCGTCCTCGCCACGCGGTTCCAGGCCCCACAGAGATCCGCCCCCTCGGGGTCTTCCTCACCCACAGCCGTCTCCCCAGCCTGAGCGTGCCTGCCTGGGCCCTCAGCCGTTTTCTGCGTTGCTCTTCGAGCTGGTGAGGAAACTGCGCGCTGCGCTCTCCGCGTGTCTGGGGCCAAAAAAGTTGGCTTGAAGCTGCGGGGGCGCGTGGGTCTTAATAACCCCTGAGGGGGCCTGACTTGAGGAAGCTGGACCTGGTATTTGGAAAATATCACAGAGAATTCACACTAGGAACTGGTCAAAATCTTTACCCTAAATGTCAGAAAATTAAATGTTATTAAATGATAGATGCCGGGAATTGTACGTGGTCAGTTTGACATTAAATGTCACAGTAACATTTTCCGCCCGGTGGTGTCACTCTCGTCAGCTCGTTTGCTGTCCGGTGGGGCGTGCGGCGGCGGCGTCTGCCCTCCAGGCTGGCCCCGTCCCTGGGGGTGCCTGCGGGGCCACCTCGGCTCTCCCTGGGCTTCTGCTGCCCAGTTTGCGTGTGCATGGCCCGGGGTGGCCCCTGCGAGGGGCCAGGCCTGTTGCTGGGGACCGCAGAGAATTTAGGGCGTCGGGCGCGGCTGTCGTGGCTGTTGCATCTCCACTGTCTGGGGGCAGTCATCGGCGGGCACGGACAACAACCAGGGCGCAGAGCCAAGGTGGGCCCGGGTGCCAGCCCAGCCGCCTCTGGCATGCGGCCGCCCTTCGGGGAGGCCAGTGTTGGCACGTTGACTGCGTCGAGGGTCACCTTGGCACAGAGATCTCTGTGGCCTGCGCCGTGGCTCCAGATGAACACTCCCAGTCACCCCAGGGGGCTCCCCCTCGGCACGGGCACGTGTTGCCTCTCACACCCCGCCTACCGTGCAGTTAGAGGGATGGTACCCTCCTGGGGTACCGAGAGGAGTGACGAGTGCCGTCTCCAGCCGCCCCCATGCCCTCCAGAGCCGAGCACGGACAGCGGACGCGAGGCGGAGGGCTGCGGGCCCCAGGGAGAGGGCAGCTGCCTGCCCAGCGGGGCCAGCATCAGGCCGCCGTGGGGACGAGTGGCGTCTGCTGTGCTTGGACCGTTCTACCTTCGGGTCTATTTGTCACTGTGCCGCGCTCCCCCTCCCTGACTGCTGGCAGTGCTGCGGCTTCATCATAGATGCTGGGGCTCCCCGTGGGGTGCTCGGGTGAGATTTCCAGGCCTGGCTTCAGGTCAACGGAGTCTCTGGTCAGGGTAGTGTCTGTCTGCGTCCGCACTCGCTGATGCCGGTGGAGGGGTCCTCGTCAGCCTTCACTTGTAAGGAAATGGGGATCCGAGGCCACGTGGACTTCGGTGGCAGATGAAGCTATGTCACCCGTTACAGATTTGAATCAAGTGGGTCCTTCTGGGCTAGTTTGTTCAATTTTATGTTATAACACTTCCTTTATAAAAGAATTTCTAAACTGTGTAATTTAATTTTTCATTATGTTTTCCAAAAATATGATTTTTTTGAAAAAGCTATTACTAATATAATAGGGTCTAAAAAAAACAAAGACCACAGAAAGGTTCCTAGTGAAAAAAAATCCCCCTGCTCCTGCTCTCCCCCC
>PVIJ01017309.1:0-29807 GCA_004024925.1 Scalopus aquaticus
TGGGTCCTGGTCCCTCCTGTGTCCCTCTGGCCTCAGCTGTCCCTTCCGACCCCCCGCCCAGCCCGCCCCAGCCCCCTGCCCTGTTATTCCGGGGTACACTCATGCTTTTACTGGAGACCGCCTGACTGCCGTGTGCACCCCACGAGCGGGGCGGGAACGCGTCTGCCCTCCCCTCGCCTTCCCCGAAGGACCACTATGCCTTTACATGGACGCCCCACTGGGGCCTCCCTTGCTCCGCGAGCTGCCTGACCCCAAGACGGGGGGCATGTGTGAGACAGGCCCGGGATTTCTGGATGAGAAAACCGTGGCCTCTGCCTGCCTTCTGGGTGGGCCTGCTTCCTGAAGGGCGATCCTTTCATGGACAAACCACAGGGGCTGATCCAGAGAAGAATGTGGGGCCAGGACCCTGGACCAGATGCCCAACCCCGCTCTCCCATGGGAGAAGGGGGTGGGCGGTGGCCTGTTTCCTTCGGACCTCTCCGAGGGCTGGCCCCAGGGCATTGCAACAGCCTGAGTTCTTGGTCCTGTGCTGAGAGGCCGCAAAGCCTTATTAAAAATGCTTGGTTCCCCGTGAAGCGTGACAGCACCCAAGCCCAGCAGGAGGTTCCGGAAGCACGAGGCGGTGGCCTCATGGTTATGTAGCCCGGATGCAGAGAAAAGGAAGCTCTGAAAGCTGAGTCCTGCCGGCCTCGGCCACCAGGAGCAACTACACTCGGGGGCCCAGCCGAGGGGAGACCAGTCTGGCGTGAGCTGCCAGGCTCTGGCCAGCCCTGAACACTGAAGTGCCATTTCCGGTGGGCGGGAATAAGCACACCTGCGAGGCGCAAAAAGGTGTTCGCAGGCAGAGGGAATGACACGCGCAAGGCCCAGTGTCTCCCAGAACTGGGGGTAGCTCTGTGCGGTGGAAGGCAGCAGGGGTCAGGCTGAGGGGGGCGTGGCTGGGCCATGAAGGTCTCGAGCGCCGGACCCGGGGGAGCCCGCTCCCTCTCCCCTCTGCAGCCCTGGAAGTGGCCGCCGCCTCCCCAAAGCAGCACCAGGGGTTCCTACGTGGCACCCCCTCCTGCTGCAGAACCCGGGTCCTGGGCCTGCCGCCCAGCTGTGCCTACCTGCCCCCCACGGAGAAGTCGGCCACGGCGTAGTAGTAGGACTGCAGCACCTTGGGGTCCCTGAAGATGTCGTCCCCAAACGTGTTGAGCCGGTCCAGGGAGATGAGGAGCTCGGTGCTGGTGACCCACTCCTGGGGAGACAAGGCGGAGGCAGGGGGCGTCCCCAGTATGCCGCTGAGTCTTCGCTCCCGGTGGCTGAGCTGGAAGGGGCAGCCCGCGCCCTGGGAGCTCCCGGGACAGACGCCCAAGAACGCTTGGCGGGAGACTGACTGGGGCCAGGCCGCTGCTGGCCCTGCGCCTTTGGGGATGGGGCTTGGGCTCCAGGAGCCGCGTCTGGGAAGTGACAGTGGCGACCTCCCAGGGGCCTGGGGGCCAGGGTGACCAGTGTCAGACCCGTGTCGACGTGCGGTCCGGCACGGACTCTCAGTCAAGGTGCTGGGGGCAGGGGCCCAGCAGCCCACCGCAGACCCTGGCGGGGGCCGCCTGACTTCTCCCAGTAGCTCCTGCACCCCCCTTTTGTAAGGCGGGGGAGTCAGAGTCCAGCCCTCCGCCCTACTCAGCTGGGCCGGCATGGGGCGGACTTCTCACAGGCTGCAGGACAAGTCACCTGCTGGGGACACCTACGTCCAGATCCTGCGTCGCTTGGGCTGCCCCCACCCCCAGGCCCGCCTGGCACGCACAGGTCCCGGGCAAGCGGTGCTGCTGGCGGGAGGAGCAGCTCCTCCTGGCAGAGTGCTGGGGGGCGCCCACGTGAAGGCTGGCATTTCCATCTGCCTGCTGTTATAATCAGGTGGCTCCGGCGGAATTTTAATCAGCATTTTGATTCAGTCCAGGAGCCCCTGCTTTAGCAATCAGACCCATCAGCAGAGAAACGAGCTCCTGGTGGCGTCTGCTCGCCCAGCGGGGCTCAGGCCGGTGGCCGCTCTGCCCTTGAGCTCAGCCGCTTGTGCGCCGCTGCTGGGAGGGTGGGCTCAGAATCTGGAAACTTCCGTGGGACCTCAGCACTCAGCTGAACCTGTGGACCCCTGTCCTCCCCAAGCCACTTCCCAATGTCAGTGCACGCTCGGGGGAGCTGGCGAGAAGGTGGCCGGGGGCCTGGGACTCTGCATTCCCGGCATGTGCCCCGGCTGTGCTGATGTCATGGGTCCCTGCGGTGTGAGGAGCTGAGGCCCGGGGGGAATCAGACATCAGAACCCAAGGTCCTGCAATTCCTTCTCCAGAAAGCGCGCCGCCCGGAGAACTCCACGCGGATACCCGGGCCAGAGGGGGCTGCGGAGCCTGAGGGTCCGGCTCCCACCCTCACTGTACCCTTGCGGGCGGGTGCCGTCACAACCCCATCGCCCAGACGGGGAGACGGAGCTCTGCACGGATAGCCTGTGCCATGGCTGCACGGCGGGGCACAGCAGAGCCGGGTTTGAGCTGAGCTGCCGGAGACTCCCAGCCTGAAGCCCTCACCGGCCGCCCGTGGGCCCAGCTCCCCAGTCTGCCTGTCACCTGCTCCCTCGGCTGCGAAGACAGTGGGGACTGGGGTAGGGGAGGGGCTTGTTCTCTAGCCCCAAGGGTAGGGGGTGAGCCTGAGGCCTTCAAGGTCATGTGAGGGCAAACGCAGGCCCAGCTGCGCACAAAGAAGGGGCTTGGTAGCCCGTAATGCCTCCACAGCCCGGGCAGGGGGGCTTCTGGGGCGCGGGGCAGACCCCGGTCCGGTCTGGGAGAAGCGGGAGCGGTGTGGCCTGGGGGTGTGGGTTCGAGAACCCCACAGGGGCTCCCGACTGGGGCGCCCTTTACAGAGAAACTCGCCTAGAGCAGCCCCCCATACACACCCCAGAAGAAGCCTCCTCGAACAGGCTTACTTCCGCGGGGACCTTCCGTTTACGGAACATAAAGAACAGGACGACGCTGCTTACGAATACAAGCCACGGGGGCTGAGCCGTGTGGCCCGCTTGTGCCGTGTGGCCGGCAGCCCCTCGCCTTCTCCCCAAGGCCCTCGCCCCTCGAGGGGACAGGCCCCTGAGACCCAGCAGCAGCACCAGACACCCCACTTCCCACCCCAAACGCTCCCTGTCCCCAGAGGAAGCACGTGTCCTGAGGGGCAGAGGGCGAGGTGGGCACGGCCTCTCTGTCCTGCTCTGACCTCGAGAACTCCCAGAACGTAAGAGACGAGTGAGGAAACCCCACCGCACGCGGGCTGGGCTCAGACCTCCGCGAGACCTCGGCTGACACGGCCCGTCTGCAGGGGCTGGGGCCTCGAGGAGAAGCAGCAGTGTCATCAACATTTTTCATGGCCGGGGTGTCCGGAGAGGTGATTCTGGGGGTAAGGGTCCACCTGGCCCAAATAGGGGTCTGGCCACCCATCCTGCCCCCCCCCCCCGACACCTGCTTGACCAGAATATCTTTGTTTACTGGGGTCTCGAGTCACCCAGACAGTCTGTGCTAACAGCGTGGGGGCGCCTTGGGCTGTCAGCTCGACCTCGGGAGGGACTGGAGGCCAAGGGCAGCCATGCGGGCCGCCAGCTGTGTCCACGTGGCTGGCCTCCAATCAAAGCCCTGGCCTCCAAGTGCAGAGAGCTGCCGCGGCTGGCAACACATGGAGTGTGTGGTCACACGTGGTTGCTGGACACCCAGTGCCATCCGCACGGCTCCCGGGGCAGAATGGCTGCGGCCTGCACCTCAAGGGGTCTCCCTGAGCACCCCCACTGCGCTGGCCCCTTGCTGGCCCCAGCCTGTCCCCGCTCGCTGTCTTAGACCATAACCACGGACTCAGCTGCTTTCCTGAGTTTGGTGAGTCCTCCCAGCGAACGGCTGAAACTGCGGGTGGTCTCCGGGACCCCCAGCACCCTCCACGTCTCACCGTGCTGGGCAGTGCTGGACACGCTGCTTTTTGGACAACAGTGCCCCCCGGGAACAAACAGGTTTCCAAGCCTGGCCCCCTCATCGTCCCAGACAGGTGAGGGAGATGCTCGGAAAGCGCTGGGAGGGAGACGCTGGTTCCACTCAGCACAGGCCTGTCCGTGCCCAGCAAAGTGGACAAGCAGGCTGCCCAGTCCCAGGAACAGCAGCCGGCTGCCCAGCCTACAGGCCAGTGGTCACTGCCGCTCGGGAGTGTGGACATGCGTGGATGCGAGCCCACGGCGGTCACAGACCTGAGTGGACCCCAGCGACCGCACAGGGGAGGGACGTGTGGGTGCAGCTGGCCACGGGCCTGCCGCGAGGACGAGGGGGCCAGCCACCCGGACCCTTCTCTGCGGAGCGGGAACAAGCCCCTCCAGCATGCCCAGTGCTGCGCTGGCCACTCTGGATCCCTGACCGCCAGCCGACACGTGGCCAGGGTGCCAGCCCTACGCCCCGACACTAGCCCCTTGGGGGCCCCTTGCTTGGGGTCCCGCCCGCGGCCAGCCGCGCCTCCCCGACCCCGCTCCCCTGTGACCTGAAGCACGGGGCTCCCCTCGAAGTTGTAGGCGCTGGGCCGGCCCTCCAGGGTGGAGAAGGCCACGTTGCCCCCGCTCAGCGGGGAGATGTCACTGAACTCCGAGGTGCAGAAGGCCACGCGCTCGTCCTCGCCCGGCCGCAGGTACTGGCCCTCGGGCCTGCCGTAGGTCTTCCAGCAGGAGGCGCTGTAGTACTGGTAGGGCTCCCACGGGCCGCCCTCACGGCTGCGCTTGTGGATGGCAAAGCTCTCAGGCCGGCTGGTGTGGAACTTCAGCCGCACGTAGGTGATCTCGTAAGCTTTCCCTGCAGCAGGAGACACGCACCCACTTTACAGAAGGGAAGGGGGTCCACCCTGGTCCCCGAGGCTTGTCCACTCTCTTGTATGCATCGGTGGAGGCTTCTGGGGTGCTGTGGTGGGGGTGCAACACTGATCCGTGGTGGGAGATCTGGGGTCTCCCATCAGTGCCTCATGCCCTCCCAGTGTCTCCATGCCCCTGGGGTCTGGAGCCACCCTACTCTATGCACCCCTAATCCTAACACAACCTCCCTGGGCCTCTGCATTCCTCCCGCTTCTATCTAACATCTCTTCTGACCCAAATTTCTTAAGAGGAGCTTTATGTGCTGGACTCACCGCTTCATCTCCCAACTTAACCCTGGGCCACTCGACAGAACTCTTCAAAGCCGCCTCGCTGACAGCCCCCAGCGGCCAGGGCCGAGGACCCTGCTTTGCCTTACTCCTGGGGTCACTGGTCATTCTGTTACCTGGGCAGCCCTGCTCTCCTCTCCATGCTGCTGAGCTGGGTGGGGGGGTATTCAAGCTTTGGGCACCCACCTGCTTCTGTGCTGCCCAAGATACCATCGAGAATATGAAAAGTTAATCCGCCAAATGGGAGGAGATATCTACAAACCACGTATCTGACAAGGGACTTGTATCTAGACCGCACAGAGAATCTGACAACTCGATAATAAAAAAAGACAAATAACCCAGTTTAGAGATGGGCAAAAGATCTCAATAGACATTATTCCAGAGGAGAGAGGTGACTGGTCACTGAGGCACAGTATCCTAGCCACCAGGGAGATGGAAACCAAAACCACAGGAGGTACAGCTTCCCTCCCCAAGATGGATACAGTAAAAAAAGACAGGCAACAGCAGGGGTGGGAAGGATGCAGAGAAGTCGGAACCCTCCGCCATGGCTGGAGGTGGGGTTACAATGTGCAGCTGCTTTGGAAAATGGGCCACAGGTCCTCGCAAGGCTGAACACAGAGTTACCCCAGGACCCCACAATTGTACTTCTTGGAGGAAATCCAAGCAAGATAAGTGGAAATGACTCCAATGTTTGTGAACTGATGAGTGAATAAATAAAACGAGGTAGATGGTATGATGGAATATTACGTGATGATTAAAAGGGAAAGAAGTACTGATATAAGCTACCATGCAGATGAAGCTTGAAGACGTTATGATAAATGAAAGACGCTAATCATGAAAGACCACATGTTGCATGATTTGATTTCTATGAAGTCTTCTGAATAGTCAAATCTATAAAGACATAAACTAGATTAGAGTTGTCGGGGGAGGGGATGGGAGCGGAGCCTGGGGGATTGCTGCTAACGAGTACAGAGTTTCTTATGGGAGTGAAAAACACCTTCGAAAATGGAGGGTGGTGATGGGTGTACAACTCTATGAATAGACAAAAAGACACCGAATTGCACACTTTCAGTGACTAAAGTGTATGGCAAATTACACTTCCATAAAGCTCTTACAAACATATCAAATGCTGGACCCCACACTAATTGAGATGGCTATTTTTCTTTTTTTACACAGACAATAACCAGTGTCAGTGAAGATGTAGAAAAATTGGAACCCTTGTGGATCTGTTGGTGGGAATGCAAGATGGAACACGCACTGTAGAAATGAATTTGGTCACTCCTGAGAAAATGAAAAAAGAGAATGACACATGGTCCAGCCATTCCACTTCTGGCACAAACATGAAACATTGAAAGCAGGGTCTTACTGCTTCTCGGCCTTTTGGCTAAGATCAAGTAAAAGCGGGGTCTTGAAGAGAGATTTGCCCACTCGTGTTCACAGCAGGATTGTTTACAATAGCCAAGAGATGGAAGCAACCCAAGTGTCCATCAACAGAAGATGAATAAGTATCACAGCAGAACAGACACACGATGGAATAGTATTCAGCCTTAAAAAAGGAAAGAAATTCTGACACACACACACCATATGGATATGCCTGGAAGACATGGTGTTAAATGAATTAAGTCAGTCACAAAAGACAAATACTGTATGATTCCACTTACGTGAGGTGTCTAGAACAGCCACATTCATGGAGTCAGTGGAAGGGTGGGGGCCGGGGTGGGGGCAGGGGAGTTAGTTTTTAGTGAGGACAGAGTTTCACTTGGGAAGATGCAAAAGCTCTGTGGATGGATAGGGGATCATTGCACAACAACATTATTACACTTAATGACAGTCAACTGTATACTCAACAATGGTTGGGATGGTCAACTTTATGTTTCATGTGTTTTATACCACAATAAAAGAAAGTCTGGGGAAAGAAATATGTAGGCCCTTCGGGAGGGCAGTTTGGCGACCCAGATGGAGAATCATAAAAATATTCCTGCCCTTTGGTAAAAGCTTCCCCCTTCTGGGAATTCAAACAAGAAAAGGAACCGAAATGCAAAAAAGCATTCATCAAGGCATTATTTTAACAACAGGGAAAAAACTGGAAAAGTTCAACAAACTCAGGACACACATTCACAGGATGATCAAAGCCATTCAAATGGCTGACAGTTCATCTGTAACACCCAGGGAGGCTCCAGCGCAAGAGCTGAATGAAAACAAAAGACACGAGATGGTACAGGCAGAACCGGATTAGACTGAAAAATCCCTGAAGAAGACACAGAAAAGCAACCAGCCGAGGGACGAGCGAGGTGGTCCCCAGGGCGAGGACTTGGAGAGGATTTCCTTCCCCTTTTGACAGTTCTGTATTTCCCCGATCTTCTCTCACAAAGCTTGTTCTAATTTAAAAACTAGAGAAAACAGATTTTTCTTAAAAAAAAAAATTAAAAAGCAACCGCCTTGCCATGTTCTGTTTTAAGATGTTTTTCAAAGTTACGCTGCAGCACAGCTTGGCACTGTAATGCCAAGTCCCTTAACAGAAAGCATGTGTGGCAAATGGAAACGGGGCTGGGGGCGGCCTTGGTGCCGCGCAGGCTCCGGGCCTCGGAAGCGGGCAGGGACCATCTCCAGATGCGCATGCATGGAAGGGTGCTGTGCGGAGGCTGCGGCGGGTCTGCCGGTCCAGACTCCATAAACATCTAGCAGCCAGACACCTCGCGGGAGGGGAGCTTGGAGCCACTTAAAAGGTAGCTGGCAGCTAGAAGCATGATCGGAAAAAGGCTGTCACTGGGATTTCATGCAAACGAGCGCATCACGCGCTAGGAGACATCGCGGCTTTCCCTCTTCCTTGCCAAGGCAGGAGGTGAGAGGAGACACAGGAACATCACAGAGACTCGGCAGGAACTTTTTGTTACAAGAGTTAATTAGAAGGGCTAAGAAAGCAACTTAATCCTGGCTCTGTGATGAAAAGGTTTCTGCCAGAGGCAACCTGAAAGCTAGGGAAGGAACCCAGCTCCAGATCTAAACAGTGACAAGGATTAAATATGCAGCCTCAGCCCAGACCCTTGCAAGTTTCAGGGGCCAATGTGGTTCAGGGAATTGAGACAGTGTGTCCCCATCAAAAAAACTGAGCCAAAACATCACCTACAACTTTCAACTGCAGGCAATACTGCTTAGGAATACATGGCTCCCTCACCTCCCAGCCACCAATACTGCTGTTCCCTCTGCTTGGGATGCTGTTCCTTGCTCTCCTCTCTTGGGTGGCTGAGTGTATGGAACACATGCCCCAGCCTCCGTGCAGCATGGAACATCCCTCCCTCCACCTTCCTTGGCTGATAACTACTCATTCTTGGGGACCGGGGTCTGCCTACCCGTGTCCCCAAGCCCCCTGAGCCTTCTCCATCCTGTTTTGTGAAGATCTGACCTCCTCTCCCACTAGCCTGTAACCCTCTTGGGACAGGGCTGTAAATCCTTAGAACAAACAGAATTGACACACAGTAGTTGCTCAATAAATGTGTGCTGAACAAACGAGTAAAGAGGAAGCAAGACTGGTACCCTCAGGCGTTTATAAGCCAGCGAGTGAGTTGAGACACGCAGGTCTGAAAACAAAGCGAAACTGTCACAAGTGTCTATATAAGTCAGGAGCCCTGAATGAGGCTGTGTGACAACTGTCAGCATTTACTGAGCACCTACTATGTGCCAGGCATCTTACTAAGTACTTTACACACCTATTGTTTGTTTCACAAAGAACCCGAGACTCAGGTACGAGGAGACTTGCCAACACCACACGGGAAACATCACGTCCACTGAATTCTGGCTCCTGCGCCCCCGGAGCCCCTGGCTAGCCTCTGTTCGGGGCTCTGTGGGTGCCTGGAGAGAAGGTGCTGTGCAGGAAGAGGGTGCTGGTCCCCACGGAGATGGCAGAGGCCGCCAAGTCGGCACCAGGAACACCAAGCTGTGTCCTCTCTGGCCAGCTGGGACCTAAAGCCCGTCCGGAATGACACCAGAGCCGCCACACACGGGGCCGCCCACATCCGCACGGACTGACCGAGCAGAGTGAGTTCAGAACAGGGAGGCTTATTTTGGGAAAGTGGAAACAAAACAAAGCCCTTTAATTGGAGCCATCTGGGGTGCAGTGGCGGGGGAGGGGCAGCCCGGAGGTGGTGGGGGAGTGAGCTGGGAACACACGGGGTGGCTGTCCTGCCCGCCATGGGCACCAGCCGCAGGGCTGCGAGCTGCTCTCAGCCTGCAGGGTGGGGGTATCACAGAGGGGCCCCTGTTCCTGCCCATCCACTGACTTCCTCTCCCACCCCAGCTCTAGGCAAATTGGGGTTCAGAAGCCCTCGTGGGGAGCTGGGGAGCCCTCAAGGCCACAATGCCAGGAAGCAGGAGACCTTGGCGAGTCTGCCCATCAGTTTTCTCATCTTTGGACCAAGAATCTAAACCCCAAACACGGACCAAGATTACCAAGTTCCTTGTCCAGCCTGGGGGCGCAAACGCGCTTGTCTGGCCGGCTGCAGCCCAGGGCTCCGTGTTAAGGAGGATTCTGAGGCTCAGTTTGGGCTGACGTGCCTCAAACACACTAAGTTTGCAAAGAGAGGTGGCAGGGTGTCCAACACCACTGCAAGAAGCAGGGCCGGCGAGGGGCTGGGCGGGGAGGAGGGAGAGGCGGGTGTCCCGGAGACGTAGCTAGTGCCCTGGTGGGTGGCGGGGGCGCGGAGATGGCGGCGTCTCACTGCGGTGCATGGAGAGGAGGGGTGGCGAGTGGAAGGGCACCGCGTGGGTTTAGGTCCACGTACAAGTTGCCATCTTAGCCATTTTGAAGTGTCCAGTCACTGCCTGAAGTGCAATCACGGGGCTGTGCAGCCCCGCCCCCACTGTCTCCAGAAGTTTCCATCTTCCCCACTAACCGCCACTCCCCAGCTCCAGCCCTGCCCTGCCCGGGCACCACCATTCTCCTCTAGGTCTCTATGACACGGGGTTCCCCAGGTAGCTCAGACACGGGGGTCGGCGCGTGTCCCCGGGGACCTGGCTTGCGCCGCCAGCATCACGGCCCACGCGCGCTGGGGCCCGGGTCGGACCCTCCTTCCCCTCGAAGGCGGAATCGTTTCCACTGCGCGTTTCTACCACGTTTTGCCAGTTCGCCCATCAGAGGTCGGCTCCGCCTTTGATAGCCAAGAACAAGCCCGCCACGAGCTCGCAGCCTGGTCCGGAGCCCCGGGGGACCTCCCGGGTCGGGCGAGGATCACCGGGTCAGGGTCCCGGCAGCTGACTGGCGGGAGGAGCAGCGCGCCCCGAGCGCCCAGCGCGCGCCGCGAGAAAGCACGGCCCAGGGCCTGGCACGGTCCCGGGAGGCTGCGGGGCGCTCTGTGTGTTCATCCGCGCTCCCATCCCAGCCCCGCCACTTACCCGCTCTGCGACCTTGGGCAGATGCGTAACTTCCTCAGGTCAACTGGACAAGTGCCTTGAACGAGATGCCTCAGTTTCCCCGTTTGCAAACGCACGTAACACTAATAGGCTGAGCGAGTAAACGCCTGCAGAGCACCGCGGCGCGTCCCGGGTCCGCAGCGCGCACACGCAAACCTGGGCCACTCTCCCACTCACTCTCCCGCCAACCCCCACAGGCACCTGAGCTGGGGGCACTGTGCGGGGCGCCGCGGTACAGCTGTCAAAACAGGCAGCTCTGGGCCTGCGGTGGCGCAAAGCCGCAGCAGCGCTACACCGCGGGGGGGAGGGGCAGCTGCAAGAACACAGAGACCGTCTCCCCCCCACCCCTCCCCCCGCAGACTAGGGGGCTGCCGAGGGAGCGGGCGGGGCTATCTGGAAGCTGGGGGGCTGCTATGGGGGATCCTGGGGAGACGGGGGTGGGGGGCGCTCCAGGTGGGGGTCACCTCTAAGTTGAGTGGAGCCCACATGGGCACTCAGTTGTTGGGTTTATGAGAGAGCGTGCGGGCAGGGGTGATGGCGCCGGCAAACCCTAGGAGCCACATTACATGGGTGCTGGGGGGCTTCCTTTAGTTCAGGGAACAAAGGGAAGACATGGAGGGTTTTAAGAGGGAGGGGCAGGGCCTGGTGACAGCCGCGGTGGTCTGCCCGCTTCCCGCGTGTGCACGTGTGCATGCATGCGTGTGTATGTGCGTGTATATGTGCGTGCGTGCGTGTTCAGTGGAGGGGTGAGGCTGGGCCTGCATCCCCCCGGGGTCAGCAGCCTCGGTCTGCCTTCGCAGGGACCCAGGGTTTTTCTGTGCTTCTAGAAGATTTGCAGAATTCCCAACTGTACGAGCAGGCAGGGAGAGCGCCCTGCCCGGGCCAGGAGCCCAGGTTGAGCTTTCCTGCCTGGACACTGCGCACCCACATGAAGAGCAGCCGGGGAGGGCCAAAGGCCCCTTTATTGGCCGGTGACCCTGGGCAAGAGGTTTCACCCTCAGTCTCCCATTTCCTGCTAAATCTGTTCTAAAAAAGAACAGATTGCGCGAGGTTGGGGTGACCACTCAGTGGGACTCAGCCCGTGAAAACCCCTGTCATTGCATCTCTTAGAACCCCCCCACCTGCCCCCACAACCCCAGGGGCCACCAGGCCCCAGGCTGCCTGTTCCCTGGGCCTCCCAAGGGGCGGAGCTGCCGGTCCCTGCCACTGCCCCCTGCCTTTCATCCCAGACGGGAAGGCTCGGCTTGGCTACTCGGGGATTTGGAACAGATGTCTGCAGGCTCGCAGGGGGCTGGGAAAGCAGCGACCTCCATCCCAGGCTGACCGCTGCCTCTCCTCCCCCTGCCCCTCACCCCGTCCTCCAGGAGACCTGGGCCAGAACTGCCACTCACCGTCCCCGCCCACAAGCAGCAGAGCCCGGGCAAGGAGAAGGGGACGGGCCAGCAGGGCTGGCCTGAGCACTGAGGAGAGGCTCCCCGGCCCGCGGGGTCTGGGATCTTGCCCCAGTGGGACACCCTCACACCCCGAGGCCTCTTCTTCCCCCGCTATTATGCAACCCAAGGCTCATGTGGAGCCAACCAAAGTTGCATCGACCCCAAAATGGGCCAGATCGGGGGCTGCTGCGGGTCCCCAGGTCCCTGTGCATAAGCCGGGGTCAGGGTGCCTGCAAGCCGGTGTGGCCGGCATTTCACAATCCCCACGCAGAGGCCACCCCCGCAGGGAGCCTCAAGCCCGGGCCGCTGCAGAGTGATGTGGGTCACCCTTGGACAGTGCCAGCTCCTGCAGGCGCTTGGCCAGCCTGAGCTCCAAGAAGCTGCACAACCCTGGGAGGGTCCACTCTGATGCCCACGCACAGGGCATGACACTGTGGCCGAGCGGTGACAACACTGTCCAGGGGGCCTGTGCCTGACCTGAGGCCCAGGTCCACGACGCCCACCCTAGAGCTGGCCAAAGAGAGCCCCGAGCTGGGCCGGGAGCTCACGATGGAGGTGGTGACATCGCCCTCCACTCACTCACTCACTCACTCACTCACTCTTCCCTCCATCACTGCCCAACACTCCAGTGCTATGGCGCTGCGACCTCACCCGGGGGAGCCACGTCGGGGTGTGTGGTCTCGGGCCCACACTCGTGGCTGGGGGCTCAGAGCCTCTGGTTCCCTGGTTTTGGAAGGATGAAAACTGCCATGCTTCAGAAGCTTCTAGGCAGAGGGTGAGGTTGACCGAGAGGCCACCCAGCAGAAGCTAGAGCCCCACATCAAGGGCTGGGAGGGGTACTGCCCCCCTAACCCAAATCTGGGGTGTTTCCCCCACCACCTCCCACCTAGCCTTGCCTGGGCTGAACCCCTGGCCTGCGTTCCGCCGACACATGTAGCCCATCAGCCAAACCCGCACCTCCTGTCATGAACAGGGTGTCTCCCCACAACCCCCACCCAACCCCGGATTCCTTCTCCTGTGGCCTTGGGGTCCTGCCAGCCCCAGCCAGCCAGCTCCCCCGGCCTCCCTCCCCCTGGCTTCCTGTCCCCGCCTGGGTAGAGACCCTGCCCAACCAGAAGGTCCTAGAGGCCAGCTGAAGGTGCTGCCCAGCTGAGCGGGCCCAGCAGGCCCAGCGCCTCCCCTCCCCCACTGCATGACCATTTCCCAGCCTCCCCCAAGGAGCTGTCACCCCGCCGAGGGCGGGCCCCTGGCGAGCACTTCAGGCCCCGGTCCTGGATTACACAGAGGCTCACACCCAGGCTGGCACCCAGCAGCTGTGTGCTCCCGGCCACATGCTTGACTTCTCTGAGACTCCGTGTTCCAGCTGAAAAATGGGGACACAGCCCTAGAACCCCTTATCCATACTGTTCGGCTCCAGATGTGCTGAAACTCTGCGCTTCTAGGTTTAGAAAGTCCTACCCGGCCTGACGCTAATACCCCGGCGGGGCTGGGGCTGCAGGCTTGTTACTCAGATGAGATTTTAACAGCAAAATGTATGAACATTCACCCTGCGCAGGATAAACGGTCTGTAAATAGCCTCAGGTCAGGCTTAGCAGCCAAAATGAGTTATAAAAATTCTCTCGAGTTTTCAAAGCTTGGGGAGATTTGGAACCCACTGATGAGGAAGTAGGGACAGAGGAAAACACTCCCTCCTTGCAAGGACAGTGGGGGAGACACACAGAAGATGCTCGGCCCAGTGCCTGGCACTCTGGGGTGCGAGGAGGGCTGGAATGACAGGACTGGAGGGGCAGAGAGGAAAGGACTTTGTGCTGATCCCCAGGAACCTAAGGGCTCCAGCTCCTTGGATGGGCCTGGGCGCAGAGACCTGGGCAAGCCCAGGGCCTCTGTCATGGGCCCAGCAACCCGCCAGCAGGGAGGGGCTCCGCTCAGAGGGCAAAGCCCTCCGGAAATGCAGCCCTGGCCCCCGCCCTGGTGCACACCCTTGGCCTCACACAGCCTCAGGGGCCCCCTGAGCCCCTGGAGTCTGCCAGATACCCACGATCAGGAATCCCTGCCCAGAGGGGAGAAAGCTCACCCCTGATGGACCAGGATTCCAGGGCGCCTCTCTGCTGCCAAGCTGGCAGAACCCCCAGGAGGCCCTGCCCAGCCCAGCCCAAGCAGCCACAGCAGGGCGCCCCTCCAGCGAGACAGCAGCACCTTTTCCTGCTTCCGCGCCCCACCCCTCCGTTTGGGGTCCCCCAGCCAGCCCAGGGCCAGCCGCACCTGCGCCTGCGGGCTCCCGCCTCTGGCCGGTGATGGGGAGGGGGCCGGGGACTCGGGGCGTGGCAGGGTGTAACCCCAGAGCCTGCGCTTACCCAGGCGGAGGGTGAGGTTGACCGAGGTGGGGTACTGCACTCCGAAGGCCATGGACGGGCTCTGCCACCAGGTGCTCTCGTCCTGGCTGTGGAAGTCGGTGAGGTAGGAGGCGTTGTGGTGGCGCTGGGGGTCGGCGGCGTCGCAGCGCTGGCACTGGGCCCCGGTGCCCGGCGCGCCCACGTGCGGGCAGAAGTCCTCGGGCGGGCTGCCGCACGTGTGCGAGGCCTGGACGAGCCGGCCGAACGCCGCGTTCTCGAACTCTGGCAGGCAGCGCTGCGGGCGCCCAGCACCGTCGTAACACGCGCCCATGCCTGCGCCCGCAGCCCGCGGCGCCAGCAGGGCGGGGAGCAGCAGCAGCAGCGCGGGGAGCACCCGCCGCTCGAACGCGAACGCGGTCGCCGCCATGGTCACGGGCACCGACAGCTGCGCTCCCAGAACTGCGCGCCCGCTTCTGCCCGCCTGGCTCGGTGCGCTCCAGGGCCCGCCTCTCCGCGGCGGGGTGGGGAGGGCGGGAGCGGGGGAGGGACGGAAGGTCGGCAGCTCCCTGACCGCTCTGTCCCTGGGCGCTGGCCCCCACCTGGTGGACGTGCCTGGGAGTGCCCGCTCTGGAGTCAGCCCAGCTGCCTCATCCCTGCTGCGCTGGGATGCGGGTTTGGGGATGGGAGCGGGGAGTTGAGGCGGAGACTGGGGAGTGCCGGGCAGTGGGGCCAGGGTCAGGGACCAGGGGTGGGACGGGCGGCACCACAGCTCATCAGTAGCATGGGTAATGGTACAGCCTGGAGGGAAAAAGAACACTTCGGGCTCACACCTCTCCTGCTCGGGAAGCAAAGCTCAAGTGCTCCTGCTCTAGAAGCAAAGATCCCCACCTGCTACCTGTGACCCAGGATACCCGGCCTTACTGCAGATCTCACCCCAGGGGAGTCTTCCCTGCCTGGCACCAGTAGATGCGCCCCTCCACTCGTCAGTCATTCATTTACGTCAGCAATCAAAAGAGGAAGCCGCATATTGTGGACACACGCGAGAGGATCCTTGCTAGAATTCAGCAACCCTTCCAGAAGTACCTGAAGGAATACAGGAGCAAACAGCCAAGGGCTGCTTTTCAGCAAACATCACATGAAACAGGAGCTTCCATTAAGATAAGGCACAAAATGAGCGGAGAGGAGTGGTTTTGAGAAACTGGATTAATTGTGGTTAATGGCTAGACGATCTAAATATAATTAAAGCAATACGGTTCTGGAAAGGACTGCAGAACAGAGCCAGGGACTAGAACAGCATTTCCAAAAATAGATCCAGGTGGCATCAGTCTAGTATCACCCCTGGTGTTTCATCTTGGAAGGTCTAGCTAATGTGATAAGACAAGAAAAATGAAGATCTATAACCATTAATAGCTTATCCTGACCCAAAGGTGCATCAAGAGAACATCAAAGATTCTACTGAGTGGCTGTTAGAATCCATAAGAGCCTCGATGAGATGCCTGAGGATAGGACAAAGCACAAAAAGCACTGACAGTGAGGCACTTTCCAAGGGCCCCTTTCGTCACAGTGACGTAATGGCGCACACCTAGTACGAGCTGAACACGACACGTGTGATACCTAAATGAAGGAAACTGCGAAACTCCACGGAAGGCTGTAAAACCTGAAGAGACCAACACCTCAACTTCTGGAATTCCAGTTATTTAAATGGATAAATTCTTCCCTAGTGAAAACATCAATTTGAAGCCGTTCCCAGTTGGGTCTGAGTGTCCTGGGGGCTTCTTCATGCGAGTTTCCTTGAGTGGCTGACTGGGTGGCTGTTGGTACTCCTCCCTGTTTTGGGGCCTTGCACCCGACCAGGGCCAACTTGTTCACAAGATACAGGAGGCACAGAGCTGAGGGTCCACGGTTCTTCTAGGCCCATGAAAGTGGTTTCATTTCTTTTTAAAATCAGGAGAAAAGGGGCTTTTTGGTCAAAGAAAACTTTTTCATGTAGGATCTGTGTTTTCATCAATGCAGTTGAAGATCCAATTTTTTCCACACCTGATAAGAGGCAAAACATCAATTCACCAGCCGATGATCTTTAAGTGGACAGGTCAGCGGAGCTCAGTGGCCTGCAGTGCTAGTGGACAGTCACCACTGTCCACCTCCAGATTGCTTTTCATCTTGCAGAACTGAAATGCTGTCCCTATTAAGAATAATTCTTCAGTCTTCCTTTCCGCCAATAAAATGGAATATTTAATATATTTTGGGAAGAAAGGGACCCACAAGTCCAACGAGGCAGTCAGGCCTCTAAGGCAAAAGCGGAGGCCCCGGGAAAGTCCTAGGGCGCCTCTGCCTCTGCCTGTTCCTGTCCCTGATACTGGCCACCTGGTCCCTGGGGAGCCAGGCAGAGCGCTGAGGCCCCTGGCAGATATGGCCAGGGGCACGTGGGAGGGGTGGCTGGCTCGGTGAGCTCCAGTGCAGAGGACAGGAGCAGGGAATGACGAGGAAAGGGTAGTGGAATCGGTGGCTCTTGTTAGCACCACAGCTGCTTTGGCGAGAGACGCGAACCTCCAAAGCCAAGCTGGAAACCCCCAAAGTCTCCTTAGCAGCAGGTAAAGGAGCCTCGGTTCCCGTGGCTGCCCCGAGCCAAGAATGAGCTCCAGACCTAATCTTCAGATTACAGATCTCAGCCAAAGACGGCTTCTCATCCTTGAAAGTGTCCTTAACCAAAGTGGGGTCCAGCTACAGGGGTGGGGGACATGGGACCGGGTGTGTTGGGGGGAACACAGGTGCACTTCAGAACTTAGAATCTCCGCAGCCCTGCAGCAGGGGCCCGCCCTCTTCCTCTAGGAAAAGGCTCATTCCCACTCCCCCAGGCAGAAGCCTCCAATGAGGCAGGCACCCCATAAGCCGGTCCCGCCCTCCTCAGGCTCTGCCTGGCCCTCCCCTCTTGGCCAGAGGCCAGTAACTAAAGCCAAAGCCAGCCTGACCTAGCTGAGGAGGGATGCTAAAGGAGAGGGTTATACTCTAAAGAAGTTTCCAGGTCGGCTGACGGTGCTAATAATGCATGCAGGGATTTGTGTACTCAGAGAGGGTGAGGCTCCATGGACCTCAAATACATGAGCCGGACGCAGAAGCCCACGCAGCCGGATGTTCAGGCCGGGGACGCGCGAGTTCGACGGTGGTCCCTAGGGGGTGCCACACAGCCCAGGCGCGGGGCGCTTGCTCCACTGGAACTGCGAAATTAACTCTGTGACGTGGCCCCACAAAACCACCTGAGGGCACATTTCGCGGACTGTGCCCCTGTATTAAGTGAAGCGTGACTGCACCGACGCATATGTACGAAAATACAGAGAGGGGGGCAGGGATTCATTTTAAGGAATCGGGGACTGTGATTGTGGAGGTTGCAAGCCCCAGCTCAGCCCAGGTGGATGGAGGTGGGGATGTGGGAGGTGGTTGAGGGCGTGGGGAAGAGCTGTGGCCCGAGTTCACAGACCGTCTGCTGGTAGAATTTCCTCGTATTTTAGGGAGAGCAGTCTTTTTAAAAACAAAGGGCTTTGGGCCTTCCTGGTGGCGCAGGGAGTGGGGACACAGCGCTGTCAAGCTATCACAGCCACTGCAGCACGAGTTCGATCCCCAGGCAGGGAAATTCCCACGTGGTGCAGCAGACCTCTCCTGTCTCCCTGCTGCTCCCCTCAGCAGTGTGTTTCAGTGGATCCACCTGTTCTGCTCCCCACTCTGTCTCTGGTGGGTCCTCTCAACCCTCACACCTCTGGCCTGCACCCCAGTTCTTCTATGCATAAATAAATCTTCAAAAAATAAATAATAAAAACAAAGGTCTTCAACTGCTAGGATGAGCCGCACCCCGCCTTCCTCTGCTGAATTAAATACTAATCTCATCTAAAAAAAATACCTTTACAAAAAGCATCTCGAATGTTTGACCCAGCTGGATACCTTGACCTAGCCAAGTTGGGACATAAAATTAACCATCAGAGCCTCCGAAGGAAAGGACAGCGTCTCGCCACAATTTTTAAAAGTAACAACTACAGAACTTAAAAAGCGACAGCAGCTCCTGGCATGCCTCCAGGCCCTTGTAGAGACTGCGTGATGATATGATGATGGGAAACAGGGACCACGGGGCCGCCATTGCCATCAAGAGCTGGCACTGTCCTAGGGCTGGCGACCTCAGTGGGGAGTCTGCAGACCTCCCAGCCCACCCCCTGCATTTCCAGTTTCCCCCACCCCTGCAAATCCAGCTGTTCGCGGTCACCCATGATCCACCACCAGGTGGCGACATTAGCTACATTACTGGACTGGCCCATCTCGCCCTCTGGCGGCCAAGGACATCTCTGTGGTCCCTGTGCAGCTGGTGGCCTGGGACCAGAAGAATCATTGGCGCTGGCTGTATAAATGGGGAAACTGAGGCCCAGAGAGGGACAGTTTGTGGAGGACACCTTCACAGCAGGGGAGCAGGCCTCTCCCGTCCTTGCCATCAACTCCGTCCAGGATAGGTGACGGAGAGGCTGGCGTCCACAGACCTCAGGAAGCAAAATGTGGACTCCTAGGTATGGGGGTGTCTGTGCACCGGCAGAATTTCAGGGTCACCCCCAAATCTGCATGACGGAGGGACAACAAACATTTCTGTAACTGCTGGAGAGGGGCCCGAACAAGCCCAGGGAACAGAAGTCAGCTCTGGGCCGGGGGCACCAAGGTGCATGCACGCTGCCAGCCCCGGTCCAGCCAGGCTGAGCCACCTCCCAGCACCGCCTCCAGGCCCTGCAGCCGGGGCCCTCTGTGCAGATGACCCGAAGGCTCTGCATGGCAGAAGCCAGGGCCACGCGGCCTCGGAGCTGTGAGACCCAACCCCAAACCTCCAGCTTTGCAGCCTGGCGCCCGCCGCAGGGGCACCGGCCCAGGAGTTGGCGAGTGGCCACACCTGCACATGGACCTCGCCTCCACAGGGTTTCCCAACGACCCGCTGACGGGTGCCTGGCCTGGCAGCGCTGGTGGCGGGTCCTCCAGGAACACCGCGGTCTGGGATTCCTCCGGGAGCAGCGACCTCTGAGTATTTCTTTCCTTCAGGGCTTCCGATGCAGCTGGCAGGAGGGATTCAGAGGCTCCCTCCTGCCCCAGCGCCAGCAGGGAGAGTTCATTCTGGGGGAGAGAGGGATGGCATTCAGTGAGCCCCAAGGGGGGCAGCAGAAAGGGATGGTCGGTGAAGCCATGATTGTGCACAGCAGGGAGGTGTGAGGGGCCAGGAACGAAACCCCAGGACCTAGATTCTAGGGGACTCTGCTGTCCCAGCAGTGGCGGGAGCCTGGGAAGACTCTTGAGTAGCAGAGCCTATGTCAGTTTCCTTTAGGAAGATGGATGGGGTGGAATCCTAGGAGGCTGCCTGGAGGCGGTGTGGGAGGAGTGGCAGTGGCTGATGGGGCCTGTGCCTATGGAGAGTCCTGCAACGGCCTGGCTTGCAGCTTGGGGTTGCCAGTAAAAGTGACAGACTCTCCTCCCAGCAGCCCACCTACCAAGGGTTAAACCTGCCAGGCAAAGAAAGAGGAGGAAAGCTGTTCTGATTTGCGTAATGAACGTTAATTAAGAAGACAGAAGAAAGCAGATTCCTTCAGGACAGAGATGAAAGCCCCGTTAATTAAATCTGGGGAGATGAGGCGAGGGCCCTGCTGATCCAGCCTGACAGCTCCATGCTCGTTGGAGCGTGGGGGCTCCAGCGCCAGGGAGAGGCGGCCCCAAGCCCTGCCCCTGGGGTGCCTCAGTTTCTCCACCTGGACTGCAGGAGCGATGCGCCGGGTGGCTTCTGTGCACTCTGCTCGCCCGTGTCCCCTTCGTGGACGGGCAGTCAGGGCAGGACATGGTGCTGGGACGGGGGGTCTGCCCGAGCTAGTGGGACACCGAGGAAGAGGGAATTTAGGGACTAGCCACCCCAAACCCCAGAACACCCAGCCCCGCTGCAGGGCCAAGCCTCTGTGCTCTGGGGTCGCCCTGAACCTCTCACCCAGGACGAGGCGCCTTCACAGAGGCTTCCTGGGGCTGGGCCAGGCTGAGTGCCCCACACAGGACAGACAGGGAAACTGAGGCTCAGCCACAGGCAGCCCCTTGCCCAAGAGCACCCTCGTCAGCAGGACGACTAGGGTCCAGCCCCAGGGTGCCTGGTCCAGAGCCGGCACCTTCTCCACTCTGTTCTCACCTTATTCACTCACTCACTCACTCATTCGTTCATTCATCTACGGGCCTCAGCTCCGGGCAGGCCTCTGGGGCACCCCAGGGCTGGGAGCAGCATGTGAGAGGCCCACAGAGCAAATTATGAAGACTGGCAGAAGCCCAGGGGGCCGGGGACCGGCGTGAGAGGCAGGGCGGGTGGTGAAGGGGGGGACGCTGACGGCTCGAGCGGGGGCCAGGCAAGGAAGCACGTTCTGCTGAAAAGCCGGGACACCCCGACCTGCCGTGGGGGTGAGACCTGCGCATGTTTGGTTTGGAAAGTCCCCCCTGGTCGCTGCAGGGAGAATGGGCTGTGGGGGTGGGCCTGGAAGCAGAAATGCTCTAGAAGCTTCTGCAGGAGCCAGGCAGGGGGTGGCCAGACAGGAGCAGCTCTGGATGCGTGAAGGGGCGGCACCGACGAGGAGTGGGGGGGAGAGAGAAGGGGCATCGGGCAGGGCGCGGGGGTGCCGCCCTAAGACGGGGGAGGTCAGTTTTAGGTGCTGAGGGTGCCTGTCCCAGTGGTCACCGGGGCCTGTCCGGGACCAGGCTCTTCTCCTCGCCCCCCACCCCATGTCCTGGGCAAGCCCCTCCCCTCTGCAGCCTCAGTATCCCCATCTGTGTGGTCCCGGGTGGCGCAGGGTGGCCTCTGGGGCCCATCTGGGGCAGTGTCCCTTCTCCAGTCTCTCCCCAGGGCCCAGGCTGCCTTCACCCCAACTCTGGCCCTGCGGGCTCCTACTCCCACTTCTCCTGGGCACCGAGTCCGGGGCCGCGGAAAGACCCAAGGGAGTGTCCGTGCCATGCAGGTGTGGCCCCGCCTGCCCACACGCTGACCACATGGCCGAAGTGTGGCCACCGCTGCCCACAGGCCAGCTCAGGGCTGCCAGGGCCGTGCGGCGCCCCCTGCCAGGAAGTCAGTCTCCAGCCCGCCTGCGGGGTGGGTCCTGTCCGCCCCCTCCCAGAATAGGGGGGCCCCAGGCAGGTGGCAGAGGAGGCGCCACCAGTCACCCAGCGAGAGGGAGTGAAGGGAGAGGGGTGACGATTGGTTGGCTGACGGATGAATGAACAACAGATGAAGAAAGAACATCTGGATGAGTGAGGCAGGAGGGTGAGTGGCAGTGAGAGGTGGAGAAACGAGAGCAGGAGTGGATGACGATGGGTGACTGGATGCTTGAGCGGGGGCCTCTCCTCCCCTGCTCCCCTCAAACAGCCTCTGTCCCCAGCTCGGGGGCTCTGTCTCTTCCGGCGGGGGGCACGACCTACCGGCCCTTCCCCGCCTCCCCCCACACCGCTGCCTCTCCCCGCCACACCCCCCCGGGCGTTTGCACCTGCCGTCCCTCGTGCTGGAGCCTCTCCCTGCAGACCCTGCGTCCCTGCGGTCCTGGTGTCCCTGTCCGGAGAGGCCACCAGCCCCTCCTCCTGCCCCTGCCCAGTGCTCGCCGGCCTGTCTCGTCTGTCTCCCCCACTGGCCCTTGTGCCCCTCGAGGACAGGGCCCCGCCTCGGTTACCGCCCTCCCGCCCCACCTCCAGGGCCCAGCGGGGTCTCCAGGGGGCTACACAAATGGAGACGGTACCTTGGGGCACGAAGCAGTCAAAGTGCGCCCCGAGCCCCCTGCAGAGCAGACTGGCGCTCGCCAGCGGTCCCCACTGCAGGACGCTGTCCCGGAACAGTAACCTCGCTCCTGAGCGCTCTGCCGAGGACAGGGGAGCGGCAGTGAGAAGCCAGCGGCGGAACCAGCCGAGGGGAGGCCCAGCAGAGCAGAAGCTGCACTCCAGGGACCTCAGGGGGTCTCAGTGCTGCGAGCACCCCGCGGACAATGCTGCTCAGGGACCCCAAACCTGAGCTGGACCCCTGGCGGTCCTGGCACAACCCAGCAGGGACTCCCTTTGCCCTCGGTTCAGATGCTTCCTCAAGCCTCAACCCCTAGGACCCCAACACTCCTGCCTCGTTGCCAGCCCTTCCGGACCCCAGGCAAGGCCAGTCCTCTCCTGCCCCAGACCTTCGCACCTGCCAGCCCCTCTGCCTGAAACGCTCCTCTACCTCTCCTCACCCGAGCTCCTCCTCTGGACCTCAGGACTCGGGGTAATGTCACCTCCTCAGGAAGTCCTCCCTGATGCCTCAACCCTGATTTCATGGCACTTCTTCCCCATGAGCCCGTCAGCCCCAGAGGGCAAGAATCCTGAGACTCCTGCTCGGCCCGACGTGCCCCACGGGGTCTAAACTAGTGGCCAGTAGAGACAGGGAGTGAATGACCCAGGGAGGGTGTCAGGGTGTGAAAGCAGGTGGACAGAGGGAGGGAGAGGCAGGGTGCTGGCCCTTCAAGGGGGTGAAGGCCAAGGGCAGGCAGGAGCTGGCAGGCCCAGACCAGGGAAGTGATCTACGAGTGCCCCTCGCCGTTCAGTGGCTTTATTTTGAAAATGTGAACTTTACAAATGTCAGGGAAAGGCGGGATTCTCGGCCTGGGACCGCGGGAGCGATTAGCATTCCCGGTGCCGGCGCTAATGGGGCTCTGCTTGGCTGCGGGAAATTTATGCCGCCTGCTGGGGCCGATGCTGAAGGCCAAGGCAGGGGAGTCTGGAAAATAAATGGAGAGACTGCCAGCTCTATGCCTCTCCCAGGGGGCACGGGGCGCCGCGGGGGTCCCAGAGGATGGGGGGGTGTTTGTGCAGCCCACAGGTGGCCTAGCGAGGGGAGCTACTGGGCATTAGAGGCTCCTGGACTGCACCTGGGAAGGGGGACCCCCTCATTCTCACCCCTTGGGACAGGCCCTAGCCCAGACCACCTGATCCACAAAATCATCCAGATTCTACCTCGGGCCATCCTATGACAGTAGCCCCGAGCTACAGATGGGGAAACTGAGGGTGGGGAAGCAAAGCAACTCACCCAGAGTTACAGGGCTGGGAGGGGCAAGGGGGACTTGAACCCAGTTCTCTCAGCGGCTCCCCTGCCTGCCTCCCTCGCTCCCCAGTTTCCAGGGCAAAGCACGTCTGGGAGAACCCACAGCGGCAGGGTGTGTGAGCATTCCCTCTGCTGGTGTCTGGTCCCCGCTGGAGCACCCCTCCCCACAGCACCCCCTTCCTCAGCCCCTGGCTTATCAGCTTAGGGGCCGTGCCCCCAGCGGGGAAGTTTGTCTCCACAATGGAAGTGTTCTTCCCAAATCATCTTTCTGGAGTGCTGTGTCTCAGGGGTGTGTGGGGAGTTGGTAGGCTTCCAATTAGATGTGTATGTGTAATGTGTGTGGTGTGTGTGGTGTGTGGTATGTGTGGTATGTGTGATGTCTGTGGTGTGTGTGATGTGTGGTATGTGTAATGTGTGGTGTGTGGTATGTGTAATGTGTGGTGTGTGGTATGTGTGCTGTGTGTGCTGTGTGCTGTGTGAGTGATGTGTGAGTGATATGTGGTATGTGTAATGTGTGGTGTGTGTGTGGCATGTGGTATGTGATGTGTGCCGTGTGTGTGGCATGTGTGATATGTGTGTGGTGTGTGATGTTTGTGGTGTGTGTGTGGTGTGTGAGATGTGTGGCATGTGTAATGTGTGGTATGTGTAGGGTGTGGGGTGTGTGATGTGTGATGTGTGATGCGTGTGTGATGTGTGCATATGTAATGTGTGGTGTGTGTGGTGGATGTGATGTGCGTGGTGTATGCACCATGCGTGGTGTGTGGCTGCACCATGTGGGCGCGTGTAGCGAGCGGGGGCTGGTGGGCAGACCCCCTGGCCTGTGGAGACCTAACAGACGGGTGCAGAGGGCGGCCCCGCGGAAACAGGAGGAAGGGGGGCTGGAAGTGGGGGTTGGTAAGAGCCCCAAACAGTTGCCTTGGGGGCATGCGGGGCTCAGCACCACTCAGCATGGGGAGATGTGGGCTCCGGGCACCCGAGGGTGGGGGGCTTTCAAACCAGCTCTAGAGACACAGGGAGGGGGCTGCAGGGTCCCGAGCGACGGGTGTCCACATGAGGCCCGGAAGAGGGTAAGAGGGGGGCTCAAGACGGCCCCTCGGGCCTTGTGCTGCACCTCCCCGCAGCCTGGGGTCCTAGGTCTGTGCTGGGGTCCCCATTCAGGGGAGCCCCCTGGGGCCGGGACGTGGTTTGCTGGCAAGCACAGCCGCCGGGCCCCCCCAAGTCAGTGCCTACCAAGGCCTGTGTGTGGGGCATGGGCGCCCAGGCCTGCACCCCGAGCTGTGTGCCCGGCCTCCCCCATTGTCAGAGCTGCCCTGGAGCAAAGGCGCCCACCCCCATTCCCAGGCTCCAGGCTGGTGACTCACCGGGTCTTGGGGTTCGACGGGGCTGATGCTGGACTTCGAGGACGTGTCTGACTCCAGAGCAGGCTCGACGCTTGACCTGCAGTTCCCACTGGAGAGCGGAAGGGGCGCAGGTCATTCTGTGTGGTTCCCCACCCACAGAAGAGCTAGGCCTCTGGGTCCCTGCAAGCACGTGGCAGAGCAGCGTAGGCTGGGGTCCCAAGTGGGAACCGCGCTGGGCTGATGGCAGGCAGAGGACAGGCAGGGCAGCTGCCAACAGAGGCCCCTAAATAATAGGGAGTGACCGGCCGTCTGCTCCCCGTCCCAGTTGGGGGACAGGCTCTGGCTTCATAAGCATGATCGATGGGCCTAATATGGGACAGGAGACGGCGGGCTGGCAGCCCCGGCCCGGCCAGCCGGCTGCCATTTGCCCATATATTTATTTATTTATGCATTCTCCTCCGTGGCAAGGGCCCAAAAACAATAAAAGAAATTGAATTGCATATCGGATGGGACATCAGAGGGAGATACGGCCATAAATCGCATCGTATTTATTCCATAAATATCAGCGCCTCCCAAATAGCCAGTGCCAGTTATGAAGTTATAATCAGGAACCTGGTCCCCAGATGCTTGTCGCCAGGCCCTCCCCCGCTAGACAAAATAGGCTGGGTCCCCAAAATAAATAACTACTTCCTCAAACCACCTGGCTCCATGGAGGCAAGCATCTGCTCACCCCAGTGCCATCCCCCAAGTAAGGGGCAGGGTGCACAGGAAAGGGCAAGAGTGGGAGGTGTTACTGGGTGCCCAGGCCCCCATGCAGTGAGGCCAGGGAGAGAAGGAAGTATCTCCAGGCCCTCTGACCCCCAGCTGCCCACCTATCACACTAGCATGGGGTAGGAGCCACCATACTCTCTCCCACCCCACCCCCCTCTCCCAGTCTTTTTTTTCTCAAGGTATAATTTATATTCAGTAAAATGCCCCAAATAAATATATAGTTTGGGGCCTCCCTGGTGGCACAGCGGTTGAGCCCTGTGCTGTGGAGCTGTTGGAAGCACATGATGCGACTTTGACGCCCAGCCGGGGAGAATCCCACATGGCGCGGCAGACCTCTCCTGCCTCGCCCGCTGCTCCCCTCAGCAGTGTATTTCTGTCTGTCTGTCTGTTCTGCTCCCCACTCTGTCTCTGGTGAACCCTCTCGCTGCCCCACGCCTCCGGCCTGTACTCCAGCTTGTATGTATAAATAAATAAATCTTTAAAATATATATATATATATATATATATATATATATATATATATAGTTTGATGAATTTTTACATATGTATGCACATGTGAAAACACCGGGAATTTCCATTATTTCCCTTCTTGTCATTACCACTTCTCCCCAGGGAGCTGCTCTTCTGTTACTATATAGATCATTCAGCAGGTTCTAAAACTTTAGAACAGAGCAAACATATGATAGGTCCTATTTTGTGTCTGTTTTCTTGTTTGATATTAAAGTATAGGCAATGCATCCATACCATTTGTGTCATTTCCTTCTTTTTCATTGCTATCTAGTATTACTCTATGTGCATATACCACAATTTGTTCATCTGGTCTCCTGTGGATGGACAATTGGGCTGTTTGTAATTTGGGACTATTGTGATAGAGCTGCTATAAACATTTTTATGACAGTACTTCTGAAAAACAGCACTTATTTCTCTTGGGCATGTAGCTGAAAGTGCAATGGTTAGGTTATATTTCATTTTACCAGAAACTGCCAAGCATGTCTTCAAAGTGCCTGTGCCATTTTATATGCCCCCAGCAATGTGGAAGAGTTTCAGTTGCTCCAGGTGCATGTCAACACTTAGCTTTGTCTATTTTTAATTTTAGTCATTCTGGTGGTTGTGTACTGAGATCTCTTTGTGGTTCAGATTTGCATTTCTACTACTGACTCTTACCTAGTTGACTGCATTGATGACCTACTTGGAGTCCCTGGCTGGCAGTCTACCCAACACAGCAACAAGCGGAACCCTATTGTCAGTTCAAGACCCTCTTCTAACCTAAACCCTCTCATAGCTTCCAGCTTGCTGAGAATATAAGTTGAGGTCTTGATGGGCCCTACCGTGCAGGGTCGGTCCCCTACCACTTCCTCACTTTATGGCTTCTCCCATACTTGCCTCCTCCAGGCTGCCTCTCAAAACAGGGGCATCTTTCTCTTCCTACCTCTTCCTCGGATGGTCCGCCTTCCTCTGGTCACCTTCTCACTGCTCCGTTCCTTTCACCACTATCCCCTCCCCTGCCCACATCAGCTCTTCCAGGACAGTACCTCTGCTCTGGTGCCCAGGGCCTGAACCATGCCTGGCATAGGCCAGGGGCCCATCAATATCAGTGGGACACCTGAGCTGAGTCCATGGCAAGTGCCGTGACTTTTGTCTGAGCCACGCTTTTTAAACAGAGGTGAAATCCACATAACCTCAACTTAACCATTCTCAAGCATGTGCTTCAAAAGTGTTCATTGCACCCTCACTGTCACGCGACCACAGCTCCATCTTGCTCCAAACAACAGCCAGCCCCACCTCCGAGGTGACCTTAACACTCTCCCCTCTTTTTCTTTTATAACCAGTATCTAGGAGCTTCTTCCCACCCCCGCCAGTCCTGAGTCTCGCTGGGCCCTTGAGCTTCTCTCCTACAATTTAATCAATGGCTGAAAAGCTTGGCTGAGCAGGGGCTTCTACCCAAGATGGGTGCCCAGTGCCCGCCCCCTCTCCCCATGACACCCCCCACAGGGGCTAATGGAGACACAGGGTGGCCTTCTGGGCCACCACGCCTGGGTCTGGGACCCCGGAATGGGCCATCCCGGGCAGACCTCAGGCCCAGGACGGCCCACACCCACCTGTCTCCCTCATGCCCCTGCTCTCCTCTTCAACCTTCCACACCTTTCCTTTCCTTCGGGAAACCACCAGGGGAGCGGAAGGGAGGACGACCCAATTTATTTGGCAACAAATAAAGAGCTGCCATGATTGAGATGGGGGGAGAGCGTTTAAAGGAGGAAAAATACCTTGGGTAATGCCATCTCCCGCATCTTTATATTCCGAAATGGATCGTTCTGGACGCAGGCAGAAGGCCTGATTTAATATCCTCATGGAAAATACTGCACCTGATCCAATTACCACGGGAATTTTGATACCGTCAGCAGTCAAGATGAAAGATTCGGAGGCACTCACTGCGGAGTAAACACAGAGACCGAATTACCCAGCTTCTCCGGGGGGAGTTAAGCGCCCGGGTCGCTGGGAGGGCACCTCGGGCCAGGCTGAGGTCTCAGCTGACGTCTGCTGTAGCCGCCCCTGCAGCCATGCTTCTCTGTCCCCTGGGCAGCCCGCCACACCGCACGCCCGGCTGGGGACAGCCCCTCAGGCTGGGGCCCTGGTAGGGAGGTAGGGAGGGCAGCCTGACTGGGTCCACCTCCTCAACACGCAGCCCCTTCCCTCCCCCACCCTTCCACGCTGCCCACTGCCTGCCCAGTGACTCTCATCAGCCTGCCTGACCCGGGGGGCCCACCCTGTCACTCCCCATCTCCTCCTGCTGCCCTCCCTGGACAGATGGCTTCCAAACAGAAGTCTGACCACGGCGGGCTCAAAAGCCACAGTCCAAAGCCACACGCCCAGCTCTTAGGAAGCCCAAAGCCGGACACCCGCTGTACCTGCCCCACCCTGCCCCATCACCCTCCCATCGCACCGCCTGGTCTCCCCATCCCCAGGACGGCCAGATCTCCCTCCTGGTCCACACATCCTGGTGTGGATGCTTCTCGATGGAGGCAGAGCTCAATGAGTCCTTTCCCCCTGGAATGGGGGCTCAGGCCCCCACTAGACACCTGTGGGCCAAGGCCTGGACTAAAGACCTCAGCCATCAGCCACAAAGCCACGACGGGCCTGTCACCTCCAGTGCTCACTTCCTGGGAAGGGACGGTGGCATGGGGGTAGGGGTGAGGGTGGGGGCAGAGAGGAGTTTTGGATGGGGACAGGAGTGAGTCCTCAGGCACAAATCAAGGTTCCCCGGGAGGGCTTCTGTGCAGAGAGCAGATTACGCAGTCTCAGACCCCAATGTGGGGTCCACGGGTGTTACACGTTCAGCCACGCCCCCTCTCCTGAGCTCTGGGTTCACGCTACACGCCTTGTGCGGCCACTTCTGTTCATGAATTTGTTCACTTAGCACATCTGCACAATCTCTTAAGGCCCGTTTGAGGACCGTCCAAAACGGGTTCATGAAACTCCTTTAAACATCCGAACCTGCGTGAGTTAATTTCGCACACTCGGTACCCCAAGTCCCCCCGCAGCCCCGCGTCTACAAAGTCTGTCTTGGGGGGTCTAACACGCTGGATTCTAGACGCAGAGGATCCCACCCTGTTTACAGACCTCCTAGGGTATTCCCCAGAGCCCCACGTCTAAGCCAAGGACTCAACCTGTATTTCAAATTCAAATCACAGGTTGGGCTAGTACTTGAGTCAGCAAAATGCTCCCCAAACTCAGAAACGCTCACACCGCCTGGACCCGTATCCCCAAACCTGTGCCGGCTGAGATGAAGATGTGACTATCATCGTTTCGATTCTTAATCTGTCTGCTCTTCATTCTAAGCCTTCTGGGACCGGGCAGTTTTGCCACACCCAGATTTGAGGGTTACCCTCTCGGCGTGGCCTGCCTGGCTGGGGCACCCACATCCTCGTGTGGCGTGAACCTTGTCTGTGATGAACTGGGGGCTGCTGGCCAGTGGGATGGGTGCCCCAGCCCCTCACTGTCCCCTCTGTTCACGCCAGCCGGAAGCCCCTCCCCGACGATTGGATTCAGCTAACAGGGTTAGTGCCTCTTCCTCCCTGAACTCTCCATATTCCCCGACCCGTGAGGACCACGTGTGGAGGACACTGAATGACAGGTGATTGGATTCCAGGTCTCTCAGGACTTCTGAGGTCACCCCAAGGATGGGAGGGGGTAAGACACAGTCACGCACGGAGGGGCGTGGAGTTGGGGTGGCTGCAGGAGCGTGGGCCTCTCCCAGGGG
>PVIJ01017310.1:0-10768 GCA_004024925.1 Scalopus aquaticus
AAATCATTAAAAAAAATAAAATAAAAAGGCTGGTAAAAAAAAAAAAAAGCAAGCAGTGGTTCTAGCACATGCAGCCCCAGTGCCAGGCTGGCTTCATGACTTTGCGACCTGCCAGGCCTGGCCAAGTCCACCCACCTCTCTGAACCCCACTTCCTCCCTTTCTACAAGGGACAGGGCAGCCCGGACCTTCCAGAGGTGTTATAAGGAGGCCACCCATAGAATGTCCCCACATAGCGTGACCGGAGCGTTGGAAACAGGGAGCTGTGTGACGCCGTAGGAATAACACACAGCTGTGGGCGGGGACACACGGTGGGGGGTGGTCCTTCCCCACACGCATGGGCACCATGAGTATCAAAAATATCCACTGGACACCTTCACCTTCACCTTCACCTCCAACCCCCGTCACCCCAGCCTTTTCTGGCCTCACCCTGACGTCCTAACTCCCCTTTGCTGAAATCTGGTGTCCTGCCACAGACACAGCCACCCCCGGGCACCTGGACGACCTTGCAGAATAAGCTGCAGTCAGGAGTTAGGAGGAATTTCATTATTTTGCTCTTTCACCTTCTGGCCATTGGCACAGGCTGGAAAGAAAGCGGGTGCAGTTGGGTAAGTTTCTGGCAACTTCGCTATGTGTGCCCTTAGTTTCAAAAAAATTAAAAATTGCTTTTCCCAGGACATGCACAATACCGACCTCAGTGCAGAGAGCACACAGGTGGCTTCGCAACAGGAAAGGCTCCAAAAGATATGGCCAAAAAATAGCCCAAAAGATATCAAAAAAAAGAGTTTTTGAGCTGTAATGATTTGACAGGAAAAAAATAACACTGACTAGACTTGAGGTTTGGCATTTGGCGGGCAATAAAACAAAGGCATCCAGGAAGCTAGCAAGGAAGCACAGACCCAGCCTGGCACCTGAGGGCTCACGGAGCTGTTCCTTCCTCTGGAAAGCGTGCCCCAAAGCCCATGGCTGACGTCTGCCCCCAGCCCCCGTGCCACCCTGCCTAGGGAGAGTAATAAGGGCTGACGGCCATGTTAAGGCCATGTATTTGAGCACTTCTGAAGGCCTTGGAGCAGAGAATACTTGTGAGAAGGAGCCAGCCAGCAGGAAGAGTGTTGCAGGCAGAAGGAATAGCAAGTGCAAAGGTGGGAAGTAACTTCCTATGTTCAGAGAATCCAATCCAAGTTGTGACGGGGGTCCGTGCGGCGGCGATGAGGATGATGATGATGGTGATGTTGACGATGAGGATGATGATGGCAGCAGCATCAACAGCAACTAAAAGTGAGGCTGGGGGCATAGTTGCTGCTCTCAGCCCACTAAGAGATGGAATCACGGGGTAGGGTTTCTTGACCATCTTTCCCAGGCATTTTGCAGACCAGACCATGGGCTCGTCCAGCATCCCACAGCTAGAAGCGTCAGGGTGGGGCAGAAGCCCAAGCCTGGCCTCCAGTGCGGAGCTCTGCCCACACTTGGCCCCTTCTACGGAGTGTGTCTTCCAGGAAAGGGGTGATTGGAAGCTGTTTACCTGCAAAACTGGCACAAGTTTTAACAAGGTTCCTGGGAAGAAAGGGAGATATTATGCATGAAAGCATATGTGTGGATAGGTGTGTGCGTGTGTGCATGCATGTGTGTGCACGCGTGTGTGCGTGATTGCACATATTGGCAATCAAGCCTTCTTGCTTTCATCTGGTTCCTGTAAATTTGACTAAAGACCCCTGGGAAAAGCATGCTCTGGCATGGTAAGCCAAAGCTCAACTCAATTATGGTTCTCTGTGCTTTCACAGCAGCTCGGTCTTCACAGAATCTCCTGGCTTTCCTCCGGCAGCGGGACGCTTAAGTTGTCAGCAGCAGCATTTTCATCATCGTCATCAGCAGACCTGGGTATCATCTGCTCAGTGAAGCCTGGAGCACTGGGATAAATCAAGGCAGCCAGCGGTTCTCATCCGGGGACGGTGCAGACAGCGTCTGGAGGCATTTCTGATTCACAACAGGGGCCAGGGCGGATGCTGCCAGCATGAGTGGGTGAGGCCAGGGAGGCTGCCCGAGACCCCCAGTGCACAGGACCGCCCCCCAGCCCCCAGAGCATTCTCTGTGCCCAGGCCTGGCCAGAACTCACGTCTCCAAAGGCCCAAAGTGCTAAGGTTAAGAAACCCTTTACGGGAGACCCCCAGGAAAGTCTCCGGGGGTCTGAGACCCTGGCTTTAACAATGACCACTGTGCTCAAGCTGGCCACCCCCTCAACCCCTCTTCCCACTCCTTTCCCCCAGCAGACATGACATAGCCTGCACTGAGGAAGGGGCATAGCATGCCCCATCCTGGCTGTGCCAGTAAGGTCCAGGACAGTCACAAGGTATCTCCTCACACCCAGCCCCTTGCCAACTGAGCCCCGTGTCTTTTTATATGTGCGCCCCAGAGCTCAGCACGAGGCAAAGGCTTTGACGCTGATTTGCACTGAAGCGAGTCCTGCTGTTTCTCAGCATGGCTGTTCTATTATTACTGTCCCAGGGGGAGGGGCTTCTACACAGCTGGAGTCACCCCCAATCTGAGCCCTAGCGCTTTCCAGATGTGCTCCAGGGAAAGAAACCACTGTCTCCGGGCACCTCCCTTTGCATCTCCGCTAGTTAGCAAATGCAGTCTGCATTTCAAGATTTCCTCTTGAAACTTCATTTTCTTCTCTCCACCGGTCTTGCAGAGCGTCCTGGGTCGGGGGGCGGGGGGCGGAGAGGAGAGCTTCCTTGAAGGTGACAGGACCCCGGCTGAGCTCCTGGGCGCGGCAGGAACCCTGAGTCCCGCCTGCCCAGAGTACACGATCTATAATTCAGAATAAAACCCTTCTCTTTCCCCTCTCTGGCACTCAGCTTTTCCCTTTTTGAAAGTTGAGGTGATTAGACCCTGGTTCCCTCCAGCTGACACAGTAATGCCCACCTTCGCGGCGCTTCGGTGACATCCAGGGCATCTCGGCCAAAGATGGTCGCGCAGCGCCCCCTGGTGGCTGTTGAAAATCATCGGGCAGTGTCCAGGTCAGATGTCTCCAAGGCAATAACACCAGGAGGACAAAACATCCACGTGTCTTCAGCCAACATTTGACCCTAACTTTTTTTCAAGTAAGAAGCTTCGGGTTTAAAGCAAAAATACAACCCTGCCACTCAGTTCTTCCACCCACCATGACAATGAAGGCACAAGGGCTTTAGAAGGTAGAGCTTGAAAAACAATCTGTCAGCTCCAGTCACCCAGAGCTGCTGGTATCTGATTACAAAGCTTCTCCGCCTCATTTCTCCTCCACAAAGTACCAGAGGGAGAAGGGGAAAAACAAAGGCGCTAAAGAAAGAAAACGAGCAGATGATGAAGCTAAACTGAGCTCAGTGCCCAGGACAAGCTAATGTAGGGGTGGGGAAGCACCAGTCCCCCCACCCCAGCCAACAGGTCCTCTGTGGCCCTGGGGGATGGTTCCCTTTTCCAAGTGGGGAATAAAGCCAATAGGGAGGTGTCCCCATGTTCCGAATCCCATTGGGATGACGGGACACAGTCGCTCAGAGATAACCACGCATTCCTAAGGGGAGTCTCCTCCTAGGGCGTCCAGGGATAAGGAGATGTGGTCCCCACCCCAAAGAACTCACAACCTAGTGAGGAATAGACCATAAAAGACAGCATGTAGGATACTGCACAATGAAAGCCTGTGTTTGGGTGAGGCTGGTGGGTTTGGGCCCAGGTTCTATCCGTATGAGCTGTGTGACCCTGGGCAAGTTACTTAACCTCTCTGGGCATATGCATCCTGCCTGCCCTTTCTTCATTCTGCCAAGCACTTAGTAAATGCTTAATAAATGGCAGCAAACAGTAACCCACCCTCATCACACAGTGCCCCCAGGCTCTTCATGCACTTATTCAGTGTTAGCTCTTTTTCACATCAGGCTGAGATCTGTCCTGGCTTAAAGCATCTGTGGATCTATTTGAGCTAACTCAGTATTTCTTGCTGGGTCTTTTACAAGGGCTAGCAAGCTTTTTCTTTAAACAAGATAGTAAATATTTTAGGCTTTCTGAGCCAGGCAGTCTCTGTCATATCCCTCAGTTCTGCTGAGAACAGCCACAGACTGTAAGTATAGAAATGGGTGGAGGGGTTCCAATAAAACCTTACAAATGCAAGCAGGGGGGCAAGTGGTCGATTGGTGAGTGAGCTATAGTTTGCCGACTCCCATTTTAGAGAGAATCTTCTCTTATTTGCTCATTATCTCTACCACACAAGCCATGGTTGAAATTGGACAGAAAGTCTTTCTTACACTTCTCTCTCCTAGGGCAAATCTAAAAATGTTTCATCCTTCCCCTTCAAGGGCATAATTTCCATGGTTAAATCATGCCACTGTGCTTATTTGTTAATTCATTCCATGATACTGTCGCTACCGCGCTAAGAACTTTGAGGGAAGCTGGGTGTTAGGAGTCTGTGGTCAGCCTGAGCACAGGTCCCTGCAATTTACTGCCACATGACCTTGGGCCATTAGTTTTGCTTTCCTGTGACTTTGTTTTCTTATCTGAAAGAGAACACGACAATCCCAACCTCTTGGTGAAGTTCTGAAGATGATGTGATATAATCCCTAAAATCAGCTTAGCACAATACGTGATACTCAGTATGCCTTCAATAATTTACTGTTACTATTTACTATTGTTACTAAGAGAGGGCTCCTACTATTTAGGAATTTATAGTCTGACATGGGGACTTTATAGAGCAAAACAACTACAAGATAACTGCCCAAGGAATAACACCACATTGGAGCAGGGGCAATCCAGGAAGGCTTCCTAGCAGTGGTGGCATTTGCATTGGGTTTTGAGGCATGATGAGGAGCTGCCTGAGACACGGGGAGATTTAATTTAGGAAGATGCAGCACAGGAAGTTTTCGCTTTTGAATAGGTGCAAAGGGGGAGTTTAATCAATGAGAAAATCACCTATGTGTGCAGGGTCTGATCATCCAGCCCCATTAGGCACCAGTGGTAGGAAAGAAACCATAACAAGGGGGACGAACAAGGTAAACAAATTGGGTCAAAGGAAGACTGTTTCCCCACAGATGTCTGTCATTTGTTACACAACTACTTGTTTGTGTCCAGAAAGACAGAAAATGCTGACAAGCAAAAAAGAAACAATGGTCACCCCTTGTCCATAAAACAACCCTGCTAAATCTCCAAGTGTCTTCTTTCCTTCTAGACTTTCTCCCTATGTTTTGTTAAAATACTAAGTAAGATGCAAATTTCGGCAAAACAATGCTTTTTTCCCCCCTTCCCCAAACAAAAGCTTGGGCACTTCTCCTGCAAGACTGCAAGCTGGTAATCAGGAAAATAATTAAGCAAAGCCAAAGGCCACCTGAGGAAGCAGCAAAAGGATAATGAGCTGGAACCATCTCTGAGTTTTCAGCAAGACTGAGTCACAAGATTGGGACACTTTGGGGGGAGGGGAAATAATTTGTTTCAAATAAAAACACTGAGTAATAACACTTTCTCCATCCTCTCTGCCCTCCCCCCCTTCTTCCTGCACATTTACAGAACTTTTCAAGTACAAGCATACACCCTAGGATGTCTCCCAACACCGGGGCATGAGGAGGGAATCAGGAAGAAGAGGGAAGGGCCACAGCACCATCAGAGATGACAGCCAGGGGCCTCCCTGGTGGCACAGAGGTTAAGTCTCAGCCTATGAAGCTATCAGCAGCCACTGCAGCACGAGTTCGATCCCCGGCCAGGGAGCTGACCCACATGGCGCAGCAGACCTCTCCTGTTTCGCCTGCTGCTCCCCTCAGCAGTGTACTTCAGAGATCTGTCTGTCCTGCTCCCCACTCTGTCTCTGGTGAATCCTCTCACCTTCCACACCCCAGCTCTTGTATGCATAAATAAATCAATCTTTTTTTAAAAAAAGAGAGATGACAGCTAGAGCTGGGTCTCTGTTCTCACTAGGCATTCCACAAAAGCCAGCCATGACCCCACAAAGCAGCAGGTGGGCAGGAGAGAGGGGTCTAAGGGCTGAAAGTGCCAGCGTGCCCACAGGGAGGGCAGAGGGACCAGCTTGCTCATGGAGCTTCTGCTTTCCAGGAGCAAAGCTGAGCAGCCAGAGGGCCCATGGGAAGAGCATCTTGTTTCAGATTCCCTCTTGGAGGGAGGGAGGGAAGATGACAAATAACATAGTCACATCCACATGTGTCGAAGGCTCCATTTGGCAGGCAGCAGGCTAAATGTTTTTTATTTTAAAGATTTATTTATTTATGCATACAAGAGCTGGGGCGTAGACCAGAGGTGTGGGGCGGTGAGAGGATTCACCAGAGACAGAGTGGGGAGCAGAACGGGCAGACTGACTGAAATACACTGCTGAGGGGAGCAGCGGGCGAGGGAGGAGAGGTCTGCCGCGCCATGTGGGTCAGCTCCCTGGCCGGATCGAACTTGCGCTGCAGTGGCTGCACATAGCTTCATAGTGCTGAGCTTAACCCCTATACCACCAGGGAGGCCCCTAAATGTTTATATTATCTCTTTACTTGCAACCTCTCTCTGAGGAAAGTACTATCAGCAGGCCCATTTCACAGCTCTGGAAAGTAAGGTGGAGTTAAAAAGAGACAAAACTGACGACAGACTCAAGGAACCAAGGGATGAAGGAGAAGGGGGAGGCTGGATGATGGATGATGGACTGAGTTTTGCCTAAAACCTTTCACTGTTGACTTATGACTTAAGTGCAGTCTCATCAAGATAATTCCATCTGAAAGCCTCTCCAATAGCTTCCCATTCCACTCAGAAAAAACCCAAGTCTCCAGCCAGCCTTGGAGGCTCCACAAAAGCCAGTTCTCTGCTCCACCTCCCTCCTGCTACCCCTGCCATGGTGGATCCCTCAGGTCAACCACCAGATACCCCACAAATCCAAGAATCTCCCAAAGGAGTTGACACCAGCTCCTCTGCACCACTCCCCCTTCAACTGCTGGACTCACCGGCTTGCAGGGTTCGCAAGAATGGACTCTGGCTTACCCTTTGGTTAAGAAAGCTGGAGAGCATTTTCTGACTCTTCAACTTTCCATCTGGAATTTCCACTTCTCCAGCTCCTCCTACAGCTGGATGAAGTCTGGACTCCTGTAATGGGTTCTATTTTCGTGATACTCACTGTGGTTCTGCTCCCTGATCGATCCCCTCCTGATAGTTACCAGCATTAGTGATACTGCACCCTCAGGAGTAACTTCGAAGATAACTGGCAGCCTCCCTTTCCTCCCTGTGGGAACACTCACCCTGTTCTAAGAATCCCAAGCCACAGGGCCTCCCTGATGGCACAGGGGTTAAGTCTCAGCCTATCACGCTATAGGCAGCCACTGAAGCACGAGCTCAATCCCCAGCCAGGGAGCTTCCCACAGGGCGCAGCAGACCTCTCCTACCTCACCCGCTGCTCCCCTCAGCAGTATATTTCAGTTAATCCACCTTTTCTGCTCCCCACTCTGTCTCTGGTGAATTCTCTCACCACCCCGCACCTCTGGCCTACACCCCGGCTCTTGTATGCATAAATAAATCTTTAAAAATAAAATCCCAAGCCACAAAGAAAGACAACATGTGGGCACCCACTAGCCACTGCCAACCACCATTCTTAAATGTGCGCCAACCCACTGAAGCCAAAACACACTCAAGTGAAGAACTACCTGTCAGAACCCAGATAACCCAGGGAATGAGGGGAGGGAGTCAGGTTAAGTCAGTGAGTTTTGGAAAGCAGACTGTTAGAGAGCAAGAGTCACTAGAATATATGATGGCTCAGCCATGGGGGTCTTCACACTTTTTTTTTTAAAGATTTATTTATTTATGCATACAAGCTGAGATGCAGCCCAGAGGTGTGGGACGGTGAGAGGGTTCACCAGAGACAGAGTGGGGAGCAGAACGGGCAGGTGGACTGAAATACACTGCTGAGGGGAGCAGCTGGCGAGGCAGGAGAGGTCTGCTGCGCCATGTGGGAAGCTCCCCGGCCGGGCATCAAACTCGCGCTGCAGCTGCGGCCAGCTCCACAGCGCTGTGCTCAACTGGTTGCGCCACCAGGGAGGCCCGGTCTTCACACTTCTAACCAGGGCTCTGGAGATTTGCATGGCCTGTCTTCTCTAGTCAGAATATTCTTTCCCCTCATCTTCTCACGCCCAGGACCTTCGTGTCATTCAAGTCTGAGCTGGATGGCCAGCCCCACGTGTCACCTTGGCTAAGCCAAGGTCCCTAGTTACACATCAAATACAAATCTAGGTGTTGCCTTTAAGGTATTTGTGGATGTGATTAAAGTCAATGATAGATTGACTTGAAATAATGGAGCTTATCACAGGTCTTCTGAATCGACCTGGTTCAATCCATTGAAAAGTCTGAAATGCCAAACTGGGGCTTCCTGAAGAAATTGCTTACAAATCCCAGATGCCATGGATCTGCCATAACCCTTGACTTCTGAAAGTGGGGTTGCTGGGAAGGAAGGGTGGAGTTAAGAGCCATGCTTGACAGAAAAGGGGTGACATGTGGGCTGGAGGGGACTTGGTTTTGCCTGCCTCTGGGGTCCCAGCTCAGCCAGCGTTGCCTGTAGGATGTACTGACCAATAAATCTTTCTGTCTCTCTAATTCTCTGTGCTCCCCCTCTTTTCAGTTCCCTTCTAAATAAGCCTTTTATTAACCTTTCTATGTGTGTTGGTTCTCGGGTCTCATTCTGAGTGTTTTTTTAAGCAGCGAGTAAGGACTCACCCCCAGGCCATCTCATTTCCCTTTGGGGGTGCCCCGTAATAAAAAGAAGTTCTGCCCAGAGACAGCAACCTCAGCTCCTGCCCAGGAGTTCCTGCCCGCCCTGAGGTCACAGATGCGCCCAGCTGGCACCACAGTCTCCAAACAATTCCAGGCAATAAGTCCCTTCATACATTTGCCCCCCCACCCCTGTTCTGCCTCAGGATTAGAACTCTGACTTCCCTCAAGGGCCGTCACCTAGTCACATCCTCCAAATAAAATGGATCACTGCTATGTTTCTTCTATTCTACAGCGGTACCATGCACTACAAAGTTCTGCGGTAACAGAATGTGCTAGAACTGTGTGGCCCACGGGGCTGCCTCAGGCCATCCGGTGACAGCCCCTGGACCAGTGGCGGGTGCATATGAGCCCTGAATTTCATCAACGTTTCTCTGGCCATGAGTCAGGGGGCTGCCCTGCAGGACACCGCGGGTCTCAACACTCCAAGCACGCTGAAACAGGAAGCTGGTCCATGTGCAGCGACTGAAAAAGCCGTGTGTGCACGAGTGGGGTGGCACCACTTGCAGTGCGGTGGCTGTCACTTGCCATGGACACTTGGCCGTTGCTATGCCTGTGCCCGGGATTCCTGAGAACCACGGGAGGGTTGGGAGGGTGGGCAGGAGGAGCCTCCAGGAAAGGAAGGCCCTGAGGCGGGGCACAGAGACACTGCAGGAGCCTGGAGCCTCCTCAGCAAAAGTTAGCACGGGGAACAATGGGGCAATCAAGCCGGCTTTACTCTTTGTTCTGGGCAGAGGAAGGCTGTGGGGGGGCAGGGTTCTGGGGGCTTCATTCAATGCTCAAACTGGGAGGAAGCCAGAGAGCATCTGAGGCTGTCCTATTTGTCCCACTATCACCCTGGTTTTCTCCCGCTGGACACTCAAGAGGAGCTAGAGGGCTGAGGCCCAGTGCGCTCTCCAGAGGCCACCCTGCCTGCCTGCAGACCGCTGGCCTCTGCCCTCCCCCAGCAGGGCACCCTGGCCCCCCCTCAATTCTGACGCCTCTCCCTGAGCTCTCCATCTACACCGCCGCCAGGATTTGTTTAAACACCGGTCGACGGTCCAGTGTCTTCTTCTGGAAGCCCTCCAGGGCCAGCTCTGTGCCGTGGCCCGTGGGGACAGCCCTGTCCACCTGGACCCCTTCCGCCCTCTCCCCGGCACCCCCAGTGGGCCAGGCCCCATGTTCGCTTCTCTGGATGCGCCAGTTCCCTCCTACACAAGGCCCTTCCGAGTGCCCCACCAGGCCCGGGTGTTAGGAGCGCCCCCAAGCCCTGGAAGCCCCCAGTGGGAGGCGGAGTGCCGGCTTGACAGGCGCAGAGGGAAGGAGGGAGGGAAGCCGGGTCTTCCTTTATCTGGAAAGTGGCTTTTCCTTGGGAAAGTGAAGATGCAAATTACCCAGCGTTAGTAGGCTGAAAACAATCAAAAGCCAAGAAGCAGCCTCAGGAAAAGGCAAGACACAGCAACAGCCCCGAGCAGAGCCTGCTGCCAGGGTGCCCTCTGGGAAGGCAGCTCTGCTGGAGCACAGACTGGGAAGGGGCCCTGTGTCTTCAGGCCTGAGGGCCCTTCTTGGGCTGGGCCAGAGGGACCGTCCAGCAGGAACATGCACTTCCCACGGCCAAGTCAATGTCACCTCGCAGGGCAGCTCTGCCGCGGGGCGGGGCGAGGGCAACGGAAGAGCTGCTCGAGCTTCAGCTTCAGATCTTTGGTCAGGGAAATCTTTGGTCTCACCTCTAGAGAACAATCAAGCCACCCAGAGGGGGTGAGTAGGTTATAAAGAAACAGCAATGTGGAGGGAGAAGGTGGCTCAGAGGGAAGGGAAATCAGAGGGAAACAAAGAACTTGAGGTAATTAGAAAACTTAAGACCAGGGACCCTTTGGAGAAAAATGGAGAGGAGGGTGGAAAGATGGAGGAAAGTGAGCTGGGGGCAGAAAAATGTTAGAGGATGCTGGTGATGATGTGATGAGGGTGGTGGGGGAATGGCTGTGATGGTGGTGGTAATGGTGGGGGTAATGGTGATGGTGGGTGATGATGTTGATG
>PVIJ01017310.1:10868-29904 GCA_004024925.1 Scalopus aquaticus
TGATGTTGATGGTGGTGATGATGTTGATGGTGGTGATGGTGATGGTGGTGATGGTGATGGTGGTGATGACAGTGATGATGATGAAGGTGGTAAATGTGGTGATGGTAATGATGGTGGTGGTGAGGATGTTGAGGATGGTAATAATGATGGTGGTGGTAGCAGTGACGGTAGAAATTTGAATGGAGATGGTGTTGATGGTGGTTGTAGGATGTGAGAGGGATTGTACTAATGACATTATGGCAACCACGACAGCAGTAAGAGTTACTGTGTATCCCTAATCCAGGCCAGTCCCTGTGCTTTGCCTGCATCATGTCACGTAAATCATGTCACGTAATCCTCCCAACAACCACCATTTCCCTCCTGCTGCTTATGAATCCAAGCTCAGAATTACAAGACACCTTACTCAGAATCACATAACTAATAGGTGGCAAACTCAGAATTGCAACCAGAGTTTGTCTGCCTCCAGATCCTATACTTTTAGCAAACTGAGAAGGAGAAAGCGGACAGGAAAATATGGGAGGATGGATGCTGGCTCTGGCCAATCTATTTAATGCAGTGATCCATCCCCCAATCCTGTAGGGCGTAGCCCCCCCCTTACCCTGCTCCAATTTTTCTTTTACCCACAGCACTTATCCCTACACATGAGACTTATAACAATAACAGTGTATCCTCTGTCTCCCCCCCCAAGACTGCAAACTCCATGAGGACAGGCCTATAACCAAGCATTTTCAGGAATGAGAACAGTGCCTGCCATATTTTAGGCCCTCAAGGCATGTTGTCAAGGGTGAATGCATTTTGTGTGTGCGTCAGACACAGCCAATACAAGGAAGATCAAGATAGCCTGGCTTGAGGTTCCCTGAACATATTGATTGAACAACTGAGTATTCTTTGGCTTCAGGATAAGACCACTCTAACAATTTGTCAAAGAGAACAAAGGATTATGCCTCCCTACCTTCGGAGCTCCCTAGGTACGAGGAAATAAAGATAACCCCAAATCCAAGGAGAAAACTAAGGTGATGACTCAAAAATATAGTCATGCCTATTTCTAAGGATGAGAAGGGAGGAGGAAGGAGAGAGAAGGAGTAGGGAGGGGAGAGATTATACAGTCTTAGTCCGACATAAAGACAGTTTCTCAGCACAACTTGCATTCCTTCAGTCATTTAACAAACATGCTAAGTCCACACTACATACCAGAATTTGCAAACCTATTTCATCACTGTAGGAGACTCCAGCTCTCTGGCCAGAGCTGGCAATACCAAGAAGAATAAATATGAAAGGAAGCAAATCTGGACACACACACACACACACACACACACACACACACACACACACACAAACACCTCAGCCCCTTAGCTTGGGACCACATTTTTGGTTAGGATGAGGGCCAGAAAATGATGGAATCATCCAGCTTCCAGGACAATTAGAAGCTTCAAGGAGCCAATGATCATTTTTGAAGGAAGAGAATTCAAAACAGCTTTCAAGATGGCTCACTGCTGTCCCCTGGTGGAATTCAGTAGCAAGCACAGCACTAGGGTTTCCACATTTCCTTCAACACAGAGGGGAACTTGGAGAATTGAGGTTCATACTGTACCTGCCCTCAGGAAGGTCACACTCAGAGGAGGAAATCAGACAAGGAAACTGACCATCGCTACAAGCATGCTCAGTTGGTGATAAAGCACTTATTCATTCATTCTTTCATTGAAAGTGTAGAGGCAGCACGAGTCAGAAGCTGGGCTTGAGGATAAGCAGGGATTCTCCCAGAGGACAAAGAGGAGAAGACCCCCAGGCCCAGGGTGAGTCCTAAGATATGAAATCCACATGTGATCTAGGAGTCCCCACATAACGATTAGATTTACTGGATATTTTGGGCTTAAGGAAACCAGAGGATCTCTGCAGCCGCTGGTGACAGCCACACACAGGAAGGTGTGTCGATTCAGAGAAATATTTATTGAGACCCTGTTACGTGCCAGATACCGAGTGGGGAATAAAAAGGTGAGCAGAAACGGGCTTGGCCCCTGCTCACTTGCAGCTTGTAGTACAGTGCAGAGAAAGGCATCCGTTAAAAGAAAAAAATCTCTCCCTGTGGGGTCCCGGGCCCTCTCTGTTCTCCGGGCTATTGTCTTGGTGTCCGGGGCTCCTGCTGGTCAAGCTATAATGCACGGTCAGGCAGGGGGCCTCTCACCAGGGCAAAAGTCCAGGTATGAGAAACACACCGGGAAACTAGGATCTGCTGAGAACAGCAGGCAGACAGCACGGCCTGATTAGCATGATCAGCCAGAAGCCTCACTTGTAAGATCAGCAGAGTTAGGTGAGAGCAGGGATTAGAAACAGGCTGCTTTGACTAGAGGGAACTATGGAGCCCCCCAAGCAATGGCCCCTGGTCACTCCACCCTAGCTTGCAAAAGAGATGAGGCACCCCCCCCACAACGCACCCCCATACGTGTACGCTCCCCACCTACTTGCCCGCCTCCTCTGAACCTCGTTCTAAATAAATATGAGACTGCCCCAAGATCGGCCTGCACGTTTTCGCTGTAAGCCCCTCTAGGTCTCTCTCCCTCAGACTCCGTATTCTTTCTCTCAACTGGTGCCACTTCCAACATGGCCGCCTCGTGAGGCGACACCTCCCTTCCAAGGTTTAAATCAAAATGAAGATGTGAACTGCGGCGCCGCCCCACACGGGAAGGGCAGAGTATGCAGCTAGGAGTGGGCGCAGAGCGGGCCTCCTTGTGAAGACGCCCGAGCTGCTTGCCCTGCCGACTCCGGGCTCAGCGCTGCAGGGGCTGCGCGGGGAACTTGGACTCCAAGTGTCTCTACGGCTGGCACCCGCGGCCAGACATGGCGGGATCTCAGCTGCCTGGGGCAGGCAGGAAGTAAGCCTTGGGGGGCCAATCGGATCCGAGTTTTTTGAACCACGGGGCACAATCCGTGAGCGAGGTATGAACAAGGCTCATGATCAGTAATTGGTAAATGATATAGAACAAAACAGAAATGATGTAAAATGTGATCATAGTAAGAATAACTGTTGCAGGACACTTAGGTTGTGTGTGCATGTGTATATATGCGTTTGTGTGTCCGTGCATATTGTGTACAAGGTTGTGTGTGTGTGTGAGCACATGCATGTTGTGTACAAGGTTGTGTGTGTGCATATTGTGCACGTGTGTGCTGTGTAGTGTTGTGTGCACGTGAGTATTGTGTACAAGGTTGTGTGCACGTGCGCGTGTGTGCCTGTGTGTATTGTATACAAGGCTGCATGTGCATGTGTGTGCTTGGTTACATGTCCACATGCATGAATGTGTGTGCAAAGTTGTGTTGTACATATATGTACGTGTGTGTACAAGGTTGCAATCTAAATAGTTTCTTGGGTGATGGTCAAAAACATTTGAAAAACCCCAGAAGAGAGAGAGCCCCTTCACGGCCTGGTGCCATAGGACAGTACCAGGCATGGCCGCTAGTGGGCGCAAGATGACATAGTTCCCTCTCGGGGCCAAATGACTCCAGCTCTACTTTCGAAGGTTTTGCCCAGCTCAGCTGTGTGACTGATGAGAAGGTACAAACTGCGAGGTGATGGCGTGAACCTCACATGCACACGCTCATGTATTTCGATGAGGGGCTGGAGGAGGGGGAGAGGCATAAATTGGCAGGCACGTTTCGGACAGCAGTAAGGCAATGCTCACCAGAACTCTTAAAATATGCAAAACCGAGAACCCCGATAACGGGGAAATGTGAACACAACCTAAATATCTAAAAATAGAAAGCTGGTTGAATAAATAAATGGTGGTGGTATTCGGGCACTAAAATGAGGGGAGCCATTCATTGTGAGAGGCGTTTATGACATATAGGGGACTTGCTGCGATGTTTTTTAAACTGCCCGTCCCCAGGTTGCCTCGGAGCAGATTTTTGTCATACTGAGTGACTGAGAGGCCCCTCTTAACCAAGCATTGAACTAAACAATAACAGGACCTTTAGTCAGCTTGGGGTGAGTCCCTCACCCCTCGGCAGGAACATTTGGAAACATCCAGAGACATTTGTGTGGCAGGGGCTCAGGCAGGGGGTGCTACTGCCCTCTAATGGGAAGAAGCCAGGGATGCTACTAAGTATCTTCCATTGAGAGGATACCCCCAAGACATGAGGACCTTCACCGGGATCTGCTAGAACACACGAACGCAGAAGGGCGTGCATGGGGATTCCGGGCCAACGACCTGTTTCAAATACGTTCCGTTCTGCCGTATCCTCAACACTGCTGGTAGTCACTCAGTAAATACCTGTTCAACGCTGCACGTTGAATCAAGCCAGGGCTTCGGGCTATTGGGACTAATGCTCAACAGTGACGCCTTGTGGCCAGAACTGAAATCACCATTTATGTGGACGAGGCTTATCCTATAGGACTAAAAGGACCCAGAATGGCTGGGAAAATCGTGAGGCTGGTGAGAAGCCAGAAACCAGAAGAGAACAATATTTTATGTCCTGATAAGAAAGGTAAACAGGGGTTTGAGCTACTAACGAGAAAGAGGGAAGAGAGATGATAATATCTTTGGACCCCAAACAAATATAAACAAGACACAGATGTTATTTTGTTAAGAAAAAAAAAAAAAACAAAAACACCCAAACCCACCAGGTGTCCAAATAGTATGTATGAATAAGCCTAATTCTACTGTTAAAAGAGACTATACACATACCCATTTGCCAGAAAGAATTATAGCAGAACTCAGACCAAAATGACAGCGGCAGCAGGTGAGGCTGGAGAAGTTACTTCTTCATCGATTTCACGGTTTATTTTATGAGTGTATATTCCTTACGTAAAAAATAAGTGAGATGTTCACCCAAAGGCTCTTCAGAATACGTGAGGTAAAAAGACCCTGGTCCCCTACACACGCCCAACACTTTATCTGGACCCTAATTCTCTAGAGCCAAACTCCCTCCAACCCCAATGTCCCTTGGGCAAGAGCTCCCCGACGCTGCCTTTACTTTCTGGCTGCCAAATCCCAGGCCCTGTCTCCTCTGCTGGGGAGCGGGAATTAGCACCAGAGCCGACTCCGTTTCACCCTGGCCTGCAGCTGGGGTGCAGGCATCCGCAGGAACCGGCGCACGTGTTGGGGACGAGGCTGCACCTCCCCCATCGCTCACCTGACATGTGGACATTCCGGAGGCAGGTGAGGGAGGCATTGAGGCGGGCACACTCCTCCCTGTTGGCGCCGTACTTCTCCACGGTCTCACACACCTGCTCATCTGTCATCTCCAAGAGGTCCTCCAGGCTCAGCTGGCCGGGGGCGAGCTCCTACGGGAGGGGAGGGAGGCAGGTGAGAGGAGCACTGCGCCCTCTAGTGGTCACCGGGGTGCCTGCACTGTGTGGAGAGCTGCTGGGCACAGGGTAGGGTCAGACGACCTCAGCTTTGCCACTCATTAGCCACGTGACGACAGGCAACCGGCTTAACTTCTCTGAACCTCCCTGTACTCACCTGCAGAATGGGGATCTGAAGGGCACATGCTTTTAAGTTACACCTGTGCTTAGCACAAAGTCAAGCACTCCCTGACTGTAATTATCTGTACGCCCCCTTCCGCCCCCGGGCTCTGCTAAACTGCTTATGGGCAAGGCTCCACTCTCCCCGTCCGTGGACGGTCTCTGTCTCCTGCTTAGCCTGTACTGCAATGACTTATCCCAAATCAGGGGGCACTCGGAGCAGACTGGGCAGCCCAAGCTCCCCCTGGCAGCTGTCATTCAGTTTCTCTTTTCTCCAGCCACAGGGCTAGGGTTCATCTTGGGGCTCCAGACACCCTAAGGGGAAAGGGTCCGGAACCCTCCATTGGGTCCAGAGAGCCTGTGACTTTGCACCCTGAAACAAAGCAGTAAGGCTGGCGCATAGCATAGAGGGGAGGAAGAGACGCCTCTGAAAAGATGTGGGATCCCCAGATGTAAGTGCCTGGGGCAGATGTTCCTTCACTACCAACAGCAAACATCCCTCCTTCCCCCAAATGATGTGTCCACAGACACTGTAATATGGCTGTCTTCAAATCTGTCGAGCTCCTAACTGATGTATCTGTAAGAAGTTTTCTTTCATAGCATGGAGTGGTGTCCAGAATTTTTTGCAGTTATTATTATTATTATTTTTAAAAGATTTATTTATTTATGCATAGAATGCTGGGGTACAGGCCAGAGGCGTGGGGCAGCGAGAGAGTTCACCAGAGACAGAGTGGGGAGCAGAACAGGCAGATGGACGGAAATACACTGCTGAGGGTAGCAGCGGGCGAGGCGGGCGAGGCAGGCGAGGTCTGCTGCGCCATATGGGGTTCTCCCCAGCCAGGCGTCGAACTCGCAGCATCGCTGCTGCCGACAGCCCCACAGCACAGCGCTTAACTGCTGTGCCATCAGGGAGCCCCTATTATTATTATCATTAAGACTGTCTAAGCATGGAGATTCTGGGGCAACAGCCTGGGATACTTCTGCCCTCTTGTGGCCAAATTTGTGTATTACAACAAAATCAGACTCGCTTCCACCCCATCCCCATTAAACTGGCAGCCAGAAAAAAGCAAACTGCAGCAACACAAACATTCCATACCAAAATAACTAACTAACTAACTAACTAAATAAATAAATAAATAAATAAATAAATAAATAACTGAATCAATCAATTAATCAATGCAAAAGCAAAGGCCAATCAGTGCCTTCCCAATGCACTGGTCCAGGGGGCAGAGAGAGAACAATAATGGAGTCACTTAGAGGCCTCCCCCAAGAAGGACACGTTACAGGGAAGCCTTTCAGAAAGGTGAGGGCCCAGAATCTGAAGAAGGTACAAAACAAATGACATTTTTAGAGGGGATCATTCACAATACAAAAAAATCCTCCTGCTGCAGGACCATGTGTGCCTATTAATTCTATAATGTATCCCCCCACATATTTCACTGACACTGAAGCGTAGGGTCACCAAAAAAAATCACAAAATTAAATGACATTGAAGTGGAGAAAGTCTTCAAAAACATGGGCTGAAAAAGCAGGTGCACTTCTGTTAGATAAAATAATTTTTCAAAAAATGGATGAAGTCCTGTTTTTAGCACTTTTCATGGATTTTCTCTTGATGTCACAAAGACCACCTAAAGTAGGTACTTTTATCATCATCTTTAGTCTGTAACTAGGACACTAAGATTCAGAAAGGTTGGACCACTTGCCCAAGGTCACACAGTGAGTAAACGTGAATCCAGGCAGTGTCACTTGGAGCATTCTCCATGCTGCTGGTCCCTCCACGGTAAGAGGACCTCTGGGGGATGGCCCATAAGTCCCAGCAGGCTTGGGCTCCAGAATCTCACAGACCAAAGTGTGAGTACAGCTTGCCAACAGCAGATGTTTAATTGTAAATGAAGTGTCTTTTTAGTTATTTTACCCATTTTTTGACTGGGCTGTTTGCCTTGTGTTTTTTGTTTGTTTGATCTTTTTATTTAATTTATATCCTTTACATTATAGTGTATCACCCCGTTTGCTTTGTTTTTGTTGAGTTGTATGAGTTCCTTGTAGATCTTAAAGAAGAAATGCAAATGGCCAGCATCATTAATTATCAGGGAAATGCAAATCAAAACCACAATGAGATACCACCTCACTCTAGTGAGAATGGGACACATTAAAAAAAAAAAAACAGAAACAACAAATTTTGGCAAAGATGTGGCAATAAAGGAGTCCTCCTACACTGCTGATGGGAATGTAAACTGGTCCAACCACTATGGAAAACTGTGTGGAGGTTCCTCAGTACACTAAAAATGGAGCTACCATATGACCCAGCTATTCTACTCCGAGTAATCTACCCAGAGGACACAAAAACACTAATTTGAAAGGAAACCTGCACCCTTATGTTTACTGCAACACTATTTACAATAGCTAAGATATGGAAACAACCCAAATGCCCCCAAGTCGATGACTGGATCAAAAGGTTGTGGTATATTTATACAATGGACTATTACTCAGCGATCAAAAAAGATAATCTCAGGCCATTTACAGCAACATGGATGGAGCTGGAAGGGATTATGCTAGTTGAAATTAGTCAGAGGGAAAAGATAAATACCAGATGGTCTCACTTGTATGTGTGCTATAGAGAAACCAAACAGAAGCTGAAGAAGTCAAAACTAGCCAGCTGACCAAAGAACTGAGGTATGCAGCAAAGGAGGGGGTGGCAGAACTACGGGGATGTCAAGAAAAAATTTAATTAATGCAAAAATATTTAAAAAATAAACTAGATAAGATTTGTAAAATAAATAAGCAAAAAAATGAAGGATCCTGAGGGGCCCAACAGGGCGGCCAGATTCAGTTCATCACCACCAGTCAGGAACTGAGTTCTGTATGGTCAATTCTGATTTGTCAAGCGAAGCCTGAGATCTGGGCTTTTTATGCAAACTCCTTTGGCTTTTTATGTTAGCGCAAACAGTGTTTTTGACACTACAACAGTCCAAAAAAAAATTTACATCTGATATGGATTGAGGGCCACCTGTTTTCAAACCCTGTTCTGGAAGATTTCTCTGTGACTTACTCGCCCGGCTTGATAAATAACTGGCCCCCCAAGCTTCTGAAAAGTGCCAAACTCTGCAAGTAAAATGTACAAGGCCTTTCGTTCTAAGGATATTTGCACCTAGCCACCCTGGGGGTGCAGTAAGGGAATATACTCATGTGGTGTCTTGTGTGCATGTGTGACGTGGGGTGCTGGTGAGGGGTAGAGCGATTTGGGGTGGGGGAGATGCACCTCGCCCAAGGTAATTGCCTGTGGGTTCATGAGACATCTCTCAGGGCACAGGTCTGAAGAGAGCAAAGGTGGAACAGATCTTCTAGGAGAAAGAAGGGAAAGAAGGATTTTGCAGGCAAGGAGTCACCCCCTTTTCTACCAACTTGGGCAAACCCTAGCAACAGGAAAATGAGAAGAAAGCGTGGAGATTCACACCTTGGTCTGGGAGTCCAACTCAACTGGGGTCTCCTGCCAGTCCCTCCCACTCCTCTGAGCCTCAGTTTCCCACACTGTACAATGGGGGAATAGTAGACCACCTCCAAGGTCACTGCAACGGTCTGAACAGCCTGGATGGTTTTACCCCTTAGTGTGAAGTCTGGCGCCAATGCAGGGATTGTGAGCTGCTTCTTAGGAAAGGCTCCCCCCGTTTGTGGCAGTGGGTATGGGGATCCCAGAGGGTAAGGAAATCCCACCGATCTTGAGACCTTAAGGATCTGATCCACACCTTGAGGGGGGAACAGGCCCGCAGGCATCTGGCCTCTTCTTCCCATTGGACAGTCTGTTACTGCCAAAGTGTTCAACAGCAGCAGCAGCCGCAATAGTAATAAGCTGATACTGGTGCTTGGAGGTGCCGGGCTATGGGGGAGGGGCAGTTTATAAGGAGCACCTCACTTTACCAGCCACTTAAGAGGCGACAACCCTGACCCCACGGGTAGGGGAAAAGCAATGCCAAGAGCATAGTGTGGCCATGGGCAGGTTCGCTAATGTGGACGACAATGACAAATGCCACAGTAACCACCATCTAAGAGCTTAGTAGAGGTAGCCCATCTCCATCATGGAAGGAAATCCTGCTGGACAGCGCTGCTCCAGGGTATAAAGTGATTTGCCCAAGGGACAGAGTCTCTAAGAATAGAGACCCTGACTCCAGGGCCACATTCAGCCATCATTAGGACCGCGTCAGACCCCTGCCTTCTTCCCATGCAGATTTACTGAGGGCCGACTACGTGCCAGGCACAGCCCCAAACCCACTGCCCAAGGGGCTGGCTGGGGGCCAGTAGGGCGGGGGCGGTCACCTCCAGGACTTCCTTGCGCACATCCACGATCCGGAACCAGTGCCGGAGCTGGGGGAAGCCTTCCAGCTCCGCGTTGCGCTCCTGCAGGGCCACCTTCTTTTTGCAGGACAGCTGCCGGCTGAAGTACTTCACCAGCTTGCTCTGTGGGGACACAGAGGACAAGGGAGTCAGTCTCAGAGGCACAGCAGTGAGCAGAGGCAAGAATGTCCCCCGCCCCCCACCCCCGTGCCCCCCACCCCGCGCCCGAACCCCATTCGACTGAGCGTGGGAAAAACTGGACTGACCCCACAAACCTGCGGCGCCCTTGGAAGATAACTGTCCACGTTTCCACGCTCGTAGCCTACAATATCCCACTTCTGGGGACTCATCCTATAGACACCCCCGACTGTGCAAAACAGCTGCATAAAAGGGTATTTCTTAGAGCATTATTATTTGCAATGGCAAAGGGTGACAAAGTCTTCGAGAGTCCCTCAGTAGATCGTAAATGAAAGTGCATGTACACAAAGAAGCTATGCAGTTATAAAATTAAAATAAGGAAAAATAAATTAAAGTGAGGAAGCATGCCACAGGCTAAAACAGGACCGACTCAAAAAAGATGTGGTGATAAATAAAAATAAATACTCCTCTCCTCGTCTGTGTGGGGAAAGTGTACATTTAGCAATCTTTGTAAATACAGAGGATCTAGAAGGATTCTCAGTTCTGGGGGTGAGGGTGGGGGAGGGAAGTGGGAAGGTGGGGAAGGGAGGTGGAGAAACATTTTATTTAGACCCTTTGGTAGCATTTGGATTTTCAGTCACATGCAAGTGTTCACAAATTAACACATACTTTTCAAATGAGATGGACCAGAACCCAGGCTTCTGGAGAGATGCCAGGACATGAGACAGGAAAGCTTTTTGTTGTCTTGATTACAAACATTTTGCAACATTAACAAAAGAAAGGCGAATACATGTGTGGACAGCAGCGAAATCGGTGAGGGAGATACCTCCAGACCGATGGCTTGGGGTGGAAAGACACAGGCTGAGAAAAAAATGATTGTTTTTTAAATATATATTTGCTTTGCTTCCATAGTTACTCAAAGCATATTATCACATTTGTAATTTGAAGTATATTTAATTCTTAGACACGTATGCCAAGTGGAGCTGAAATTGATACATTGTACACCAATGGTAAATCAATAAAATGTATTTAAAAATAAAGACATTGTGCCTCCCCGGTGGCGTAATGGGTTAAGCGCAACACTATGAAGCTATCCAGAGCCACTGGGACACAAGTTCAATCCCTGGCCAGGGAGCTTCCCACATGGCACAGCAGACCTCTCCTGTTTAGCCTGCTGCTCCCCTCAGCAGTGCATTTTGGTTGATCTGCCTGTTCTGCCCCCCACTCTATCTCTGGTGAATCCTCTCACCCCCCCACACCTCTGGCCTCCACCCCGGCTCTTGTATGCATTAACTAAATAAATCTTTAAAATAAATAAATAAATAAAAATAAAGACATTAAGTGACACAAACATAAAACCCACTTATATGTAAAAGCCTTTCGCAGTTCAAAGCACTGTCAACCAACACTGATCAAGAAGACTGTTCTAGAATTCTAGGACCACAGAATTTACAGCGGGGGGATGAGGGGTGTGGGTAGTTGCTGTTCTGTCCGGCGACCACCATTCCAACTTTTTCTGAAAAGAATATTTCAACTCAATTTTCTTTTGGAGCACCTTTCTGTGGCTGGCAGTCCGTATGGTTCGGGTGAGGCTGGTCTCACACCACACACCCCACACCCACACCTGGGCTGCAGGGTGAGTATGTCCCCCAGCCTGGGTGTACAAGGGAGCCAGTCTGGACCCCAGAACCTCCCAGTCACTCCTCTCAAGCACTCATAAGATAGAAGCTATTGGGGGTGTCCCAGTAGCCAGGGGCTGCCAGCCGGAGAGTGTCTGAGACTCAAGCCCAGGGGGTGCTTTAGGAGAACTTAGCCTGCTTTTGCCTAAAAAACCCCAACACGAGTTGCCTTTCATCTTGAATTTGCCAATGAAGCCCCAAATCCTACGTCCAGCCACATGCCCAGTTCTGTTCTGGCTTCGCACACTGAGAAGTGGGCAGAGGTGAATCTACCTATTCTCTGTGTCCAGTGGTGGTGGAGTGAGGCCTCAGGGGTGATCGGGTAACCGAGGAATTTCAGATTTGATTGAACTCAAATGTAAGAACCACAGGCAGGCCAAACCTTTTTCTGTTAAATATCACGTTATTCTTTCTGATAGAAGTACAGTTTCTTTTCTTTTTGCTTCTGTTTTAACTTTGAGCTGCATTTATTTTAGGCTGCATTTACTCTGGGGTCATACGTTTTTGTTCCTTCAGTTTCTCTGGAATATCTTTTTCCTCTGTTCAACCCCCTCTTCTGGAACCATCTGCCCTTTGTCAGCCGGGATCATCTCAGTGTGGCAGCGAGAGCTCAGGTGGGGCTCATCCGATCCAAGCTCTGTACATTCTGCGAGCATCTTGGGGCCTTGCTTCAGTTGGAGGTGCTTGATGACTACAGAATCTACATCCAACCCTTAAGTCCAGCGCTCCTCTCTGCACTGTTCAGTTAAGCACGTGCAGTAAAAATCCAGTGCTCCTTTGGGCCACTGACCTGCGTCCAGCCCCACTGTTTTGCCTGGCACCACCTTTATAGTGGTTTGCCGGCTCCACCTTTATAGTGACTGAACACCCTCGGCACTTCTGCAGAGTCACGCCCTATAGATACCCGGTGGCTTTCGGAACACACACACCCTGATGGCCTGGGTGGCTTCACCAGGGTCCTTAAAGTGAACGTGATGTTTGCACCTCTTGGTTTGCGTGGCTTTGTAGGGATTTCAGGGTCAAGTAAGGAACGAACCATTTTCAGAGGTCACCCCAGGCTGCTGATGGGAAGAGCTATATTTCATTTCAACCTTGAAAAGTTCTCATCTGTTTTGAGATGTGGTCTAAGTGTAACATATACAGTGGATTTCAAAGGCTTAGTAGGAAAAAAATACCACATTGATATTTTCACACTGATTGCATGTTTAAGTAATATTCTGGATAAATTGGGCTAAATAAAATATAGTATTTAAAATTAATTTCATCTGTTTCTTAATGTGGCTACTAGAAAATTTAAAATTACACATTTAGCTCACATCTGTTGCTCTTATTGTATTTCTAATGGATAACACGGCTCTGGGGTTTTATCCTAAAGAAATAATTAAGGATATTCATGAAGCTTTGCTGCAAGCTGAAAATAGCTGTGAAAGATTGGAAACAGTCCAATTTCTCAACAAGAGGGGATGATGTACATAAATTACAATGTATTTGTATACTGGCATACTATTAAAAACAATATGGTAGATGGCTTCATAAAACCATTTGTACGTGGATGGATAGATGGGAGAATGGAAGGCTGAATGGATGGATGAATGGAAAGATGAATGAATAGATAAATAGAAGGAAGGAAGGATAGACGGAAGGGAGGGCAGGAGGGAGGAAAGAAGGAAGGAAGGAAGGGAGGGAGGGAGGGAGGGAGGGAGGGAAGGAAGGAAGGAAGGAAGGAAGGAAAAATGGAAGGAAGGAAGAATGGAAGGAAGGAAGAATGGAAGGAAGGAAGGAAGGAAGAAAGACAAAATATTAACAATAGTTTCTCCAATGATAAGATTGTGGGTGAACTCTCTTTTGTGTTTGCTTTTCCACCATAATATTAGAAAATATAACATACATGTATTACCTGCTTATTAATAGAAAAGTGTGAGAGTTTTAAAAACTAGGTTTGGATAGACTTGGGAATTTTTTTAACACTTATGCTACCCAGTGTCATGAGAAGTGAGAAACTTTTGAGAATAACACTAGAGGACAATTCCAGCATTCACGCACTTTGATTCAGGAACCTCCTTTGTAGGAATCCATCCTACAGAAATTCACCCTACAGAAATATTTACATGTGTGTCCTTGGGGTATAAGGCTGACTGCCTATTACAGCACAGTTCGTGATTTTCAAGACTTAGAAACAACTTTCAAAAAGGTACACTTAGAGGAAAGCTAACTTTGAAGGAGTCACAGCACATGCATTGACTGAAATACTATATAAACTTAAAAAATTAAGGTATACTAGGAGATATTTCTTTGGGAAAATCTCCAAGATTTTTCATCTTCAGTAACAAAGCAAACTGCAAAGTCGTTGCATACTATCACAGCATTTGTATTTTAAAAGCTGCCTGTGCCTTAATGATATATGTGTAAACAGAGAGAAAAACATCTGGCAGAGCATGATGAACTACAGTAACAGTGGGAAGGGGAGGAGAAGGGAGATGTTCATGTTTTACTGTATACACTCATTGTTTTATTTTTAAGATTTATTTATTTTTGCATACAAGCTGGGATGCAGGCCAGAGGTGTGAGAGGGTTTACCATTTGATTTTTTTTCTAAAGATTTATTTATTTATACATACAAGTTGGGGTTACAGGCCAGAGGCGTGGGGCAGGGAGAGGGTTCACCAGAGACAGAGTGGGGAGCAGAACAGGCTGATCAGAAATACACTGCTGAGGGGAGCAGCAGGCGAGGCAGGAGAGGTCTGCCGCACCATGTGGGATTCTCCCTGGCGGGGCGTCAAACTCGCATCACTCGCTGCCGACAGCTCCACAGCGCAGCGCTCAACCGCTGCGCCACCAGGGAGGCCCTACCATTTGATTTTTATATTAAGCACACGTTGCCTTGGTTTTTCAATAATTAGAAGAATTTGTTTTAATGTAAGACTTAGTTTGGGTATCTTGTCCATAATTTACGTCTCTAACCCTTAAGTCACTTATGCACTCAAAAAATATTTACAAGACTTACCAAGCATGGGGCTAGGTGCTGGGAATTCAACTAAGAATGTGATTGGGGGGCACAAGGGGTTAAGTGTCAGCACTTAGCCCGCAGCCACTGCAGCATGAGTGGGATACCCGACCAGGGGGCTGACTCACATGGCGCAGCAGACCTCTCCTGTCTCACCTGCTGTTCCCCTCAGCAGTGTATTTCAGTCAATCTGCCTGTTCTGCTCCCCACTCTGTCTCTGGTGAATCCTCTCACACCCCCTACCCTGTACCTCTGGCCTGTGCCCCTGAATTGGTGCCCCTGTTCTTGTATGCATAAATAAATAAAAATAAATCTTAGAAAAAAACTAATCCATTCTAAAAAGAAACTGAAAAAATAAACAATATTCTTTAAAAATCAAATATATCATTTCTTCAAAATCTAAAAAGTAAAGGTTAAAGTTATGTTAAAAGAAAACGTACTTTTAATTGGATTTTTAAAAATTGTCTTCCTAATTCATTACACCTTTGTTTTGAAATGAATTGCACTTAAATTACAGTGTAAGGACAACTTACAGACACTGCTTGAAAGTGATATGTGCTTACTTCACAAACAATACATATACATTTGGGCTTTGTGCTAATCAGCCTTCCTTAGCCTTGTCTTCTGGACAAATAAGGTTTTATCCTCTGTTATTCTATACCTATGAATGCCCATGTTGGATTTTAAATATGGCAAAAGAAATAAGGATCTGGTCTCTTTAAATAGCAGCAATGCTCTATCGACTTCAAGAAACAAAGAAACCAGTGTACAAAAAATGGTGCTGGGGAAACTGGACCACCACATGCACAAAAACCAACTCAAAATGGATAAATTGAATTGAACATAAGATAGATAAAAAGAATTGAACATAAGACCTGAAACCATAAAGTATAAAGAAGAAAGTATAGGTAAAACACTACATGACATACATCTCAGTAACATCTTTAAAGACTCATCACTCAAAGCAAAGAAAGTGAAGGAAAACATAAACAGCTGGGATTACATCAAACTAAAAAGCTTCTGTACAGCAAAAGAGACATTAGCCAAAAACAAAGAGACACCCTACTGATTGGGAGAAAATTTTTGCACTCCATCCAACTAATAAAGTACTGATCACAAAGATCTACAAAGTGCTGACACGATTCAACAAAAACAAAGTAAACAAACCAATCAAAAATGGGCAGAAGAGTTAAAAATGCATTTTCTCCAAAGAGGAAATATAAATGGCCAACAGGTCTATGAAAAAATGTTCAACATTGCTTATAATCAGGGAAATGCAAGCACAACGAGATACCACCTTATACCAGTGAGAATGACACATACTAAAACAACAACAAATGTTGGTGAGGATGTAGAGAAAAAGGAATTTCCTCCACTGCTGGTGGGAATGCAAACTGGTCCAACCACTATGGAAAGCTATGCGGAGGTTCCTCAAACTACTTAAAATGCAGCTACTATATAACCCTAGGGATCTACCCAAAGGACACAAAAACATTAATTCAAAAGGATACCTGCACCCTTATGTTTATTGCAGTACTATTTACAATAGGTAAGATACAGAAACAACCCAAATGCCCCAAAATAGATGACTGGATCAAGACAATGTGGTATATATACACAATGGAATACTATTTGGCAATCAAAAAAGATAAACTTATACCATTTGCAGCAGCATTGATGGAGCTAGAAGGGATTATGCTCAGTGAAATAAGCCATAAGGAAAATGAAAAATATCAAATGGTTTCACTTATAGGAGGAACATAGGGGAACCAAATAAGGAATCAGGGGAAAAAATAACAATAATATTAAATAAATAGCAGGCAACTATAAATCAGAGACATTCTGCAAGGGAGGGGCAGGTAGAGGAATCAAAACAAGGGAGAGAAGAGTACACGGGACTATGGTGAAGGTTCATGGGTGAACTGGTGGGAATTTTATGGGGAACACACCTAAAAGAAGAAAGCATACAAACAAGCATTGTACAAAAATGAACAATAATGTTATATATGCATATATATATGTATACACATACATATGTACATACATACATACATACATACATACATACGTTTTAAAAGTTGAGTTGGTTTAAAGGAAATATACAGATAGGGCAAAGTATGATGGTAGGTTTGGGAAACACTGTCCGATAGAAAAGTTTAGAATCCTTAGACTATTATTCAGGCTTCAACTTGACCCCATTTCTCTTTCCTTGCCTCTTGCATTTCCATGCAAGTCCCTGAACACCTCAAATGCTACCTCTCAATGCTTTTGTTCAGGGTCCTTCTAATTGAAGTCCTTTCTATATTCATCTGTGATAGACTGGAAAGGTGACCCAAATCCTTTACCCCTCCTATCTCCATACCCTTTGTGATGTGGCCTTAAGGCTAACATACTAAAGATACAGAGTCTGTGCTGCACCTCTTCGATGGGGTGACCACGTGACTTGCCTCAGTCAATAGAAAAGGGTCTTACATGTTTTCACTTGCTCTCTGGGATTGCTGCCATCTCCATGAGCATATGCCCAATTTATTCAGCTGAAGGATGAGAGCTCACAGAGTACAAAGTCAAGTTTTTCTAGGTCCCCCTGCCAAAGCCACCCTAGCTCAGCCAACAGCCAAGTGTTACCTGGCACTTGGCGATGAGTGAACCCAGCCAACTTCAGAAGAGTTACTATACAGCTGATCTCCAGATGCATGGCCAATACATGTTATGCTACATGCAGTTAAGGATTAGTGTTAGGCAGCATTACTGGAACCCAAGCTAGCTGATACACAGCCCTGTTGATTCACGGAAACCTGACTTTTTCCCAAAGTTCACCTCAAATGTCACCTTCTCCACTAGATTCTTATCATTTCTTCCAAGGCACTTTATTTGCACACACTATTAGCATAAAGTGTATCATATTTTTTCTTGCATTATAATTGGCTGATAGTGAAGACATGAACACCGTAAGGGTGAAGGAGCCCTCTCTGGATTTGGAACAGTGTATGAAATAAGCGTAATGGTGATAAAACAAAAGTGCCCAGTTTGAGCACTTCTGTGTGCCTAGCCCATGCTGGTGGTCTCACACGCGTTCCATCACTACATCCTCACAATCCCACAAGCTAGAGGCCATTAAGAGCTAAACTGGGCCTCCATGGTGGCCAAGGGGTTAAGTCTCAGCCCTATGAAGTTATCATCAGCCACTGCAGCAAGAGTTCGATCCTGGGCCAGGGAGCTTCCCACATGGTGCAGCAGACCTGCTACACTCCAGGTCTTTTATGCATAAATAAATTAAATCTTAAAAAAAAAAAGAGCCAAACTTCACAGATGAAGGAGGCAGGCACAGAGAAGCTACATCATATGCATATAACCACACAATCAGTTAGAGAAAAGCGCAGATGCAAACCAAATTCTGATAGCAAAGCCCCATCACAGCAAAAAGGATAGCTTTCAGTTTGCTTTAATTAAAGTGAAACACAGGTATGTATTTTCCTTGTGAAAACGTCAGAACATTTCAGATAAGGCCAAAAGCTCCCTTTAACCATCCCACTAATGTTAACCCCCTTGTCCCTGCAGGGGGTGGAGGTCACCGCTGAGATCAGTTAGGAGTCCATCTTTCCAGACCTTGCTCTCTGCACCGGCATAGACATGTACAGGCAGACACCCTGCAGTGTGGCTGCGTGTGCAGAGCTGCCTTTTTTCACATAACTGGCACCTGCAGTATGCATTTTTCTGCAGGTCTCTTTTTTCACTCGCAGTAACCCTCGATGATCTTTCCACGTTAGGTCCTACAGATCTGCCTCCTTTTCAATCTTCCGCATGAGGGATTCCTTTGGATTCAGGTCAAAAGCCTATGATTGGAGCACTTGCGTGCTGTCTGCTGGGGACGCCTCTGTCAGATGTGAGAAAGCATTTTCAGGAAGGACGGCCGCGGAAGCAGTCAGCATTCTCCAGGCACCGGTGGGGCGCCTGTCTTTGAAAGCTCACTTTTCATCCACGCTACAAAGCCGGGGCGCGAGGCCGGACTTCCGAGCGCGTTCTAGGTGTCTAGAGGTCAGATGGCTTGCCCAGATCTCCCGAGGTATTGAGTCCAGGAGTCAAGGTCAGACCCTGAAGCTCCCTTTCTTGCCCAGGATGCTGCGCTGAGTTGCTCGTGGCCCTCCCCACCGAACTGGAAATCCAGACGGGGGTGGGAGTGGGGGGCGGCGAGTCAGCCACGGTGGGCAGCCTGCCAGGCATTCTAGGAGTTTCTGAGTTCCGGTGCTGAGACTTGAGCAGTGGATTCTGGCCCCAGAGCCTCCATTTTCCCAGCTGTAAAGTGGGTCTGTGTCGTCTGTCCTCACAGGCTGCTGAGCATCACGGGAGATACCATCTGTGCAGGCGGGCCCAGAACCCCACCCCCACCCCCACCCCTCGCACTGTGTCCACAGTAGTCATTGAAGGAAT
>PVIJ01017311.1:0-29785 GCA_004024925.1 Scalopus aquaticus
CTGCCCGATGCCCACGCTGCCCGATGCCCACGCTCCTACCCGGCCACCACGGTGGGCTCCCCCGCTGCCGTCCACGCAGCTGCCCCGGACGAAGCCGCTACGGGACCGTGGGCTCGCGGCAGTGCCCGGAGCCGAGCGCCCGAGGCCCGCTCCGCCGGCCTCCCAGTAAGCCGATCTGCTGTCGACGCCAAAACGGGGTCTGGTGCAGCGACCCCCGCACCCCAGCAGGAGGGCGCCGGGACCCGGCTCGGAGGCCGCTCTCTGCTCTGCCTCCGCCCCGGGCGTGGGCTGCCAAGCCACCAGCGGCGCTCCTGGCCCAGCCCAGAGGCCCAGCCCGCGGTCCGCCTGGAGGGGTGCCCGCTGGGAAGCCGGGGGGCTCTCAGGCAGGGCCGGGCGCCCACTGCTCCCCCACCGTCCCGCCCACCTCCAGGCCCCGCACTGTCTGCATCTGGACTCCGGCTCGAGTCTCCAGACCGCGATGGAGGGGGAAGGGGCCAGGCCTCACCCTCGGGGCTCCTGAGCCCTGCGGGGGACCCGCCCGCGGAGCCAGCTCAGCTGAGGAGCCAGGCCCGGGGCTTTCTCCGCGGTGCAGGCTGCGGCCGCGCGGGCGCACGAGTATTTATAACACGGAGAAGCTCAGCCGCAGCCGCCCTGAGTGACAAGGAAAATTGTCAGAAATTGTTCCCTGTAAAAATAATGAACCTGCAGAAACGAGCCAATCAAAACAGCCTCCCCGTGGGCTCTGCGCTGCCAGGTGAGGGCCCCGGAGGGAGGCGTCCGCCGCTGCTGCCGGCCTCGGTCTCTCGGGGCCGTCCCCACAGTGGACCCCCGGCCAGTGCGAGGATGGCTGGCCTCGGCAGGCCACCGGAGGCGGCTGGGGCGGCCAGCCCACGTCACACTGGCCCTGGCACCGGGGCCTGAGCTGGCGACAGCAGCGCGGCTGAGGGCGGCCACGAGACCCTGCGGCGGCCCCTCCACGCACCCCTCCCGCCAACGCTCTCGGGGGCCAGTCCGCAGGGCTGCCCTCTCGCTGTCCTCGGCCCCACATGGAGCCCGGGGTTCGGGGCCTGGAGTGCAGGACGCCCCGCCTCCGGCCTGCCCCCTGGACGCGCCACTGCTCTCGCTCGGGCTCCGCTGCGGCTCCCCAGCGCCCGGCGACGGCCGTGCTGCCTCACGCCGGCTTCAGGCCGGAGGCTCTGCCCTCCCGATACTGCCCTGAGGCGCCAGCGGCCATGGCACACCGGCCCTCGGGGACCCTGGCAGAGCCCCCCACGGGAGCCAGCACCCGCGCCCGCACCTCTCGGAGCGGCACCCAGGGCGCCCAGCGGGGTCGTCTGGGCTGGCCCATCTCAGGGAGCGTCAGGTGGAGCGGCGAGGTGAGGCCGCCGCCGGGGAGCTCAGCCGTGACCCCCGAGCCCTGGCCCCGCGGGAGGGGCCCAGACGGCCGGGCTAGGACGCCACAGGGCTGAGGCCAGGCGGGGGCGGCGTGGGGGCCGGGGGCGCGGCAGAGCAGATGCAGAGGGGCGGCGAGAGCTGGCCCGGCCGGTGTGACGCGCCCGGACCCTCTTGCTTGCTGCGGAGCAGCCTCGGATGGGCCTCGGGTGGGAGCCTCTGGCTCGGCCCCAGGCCCTGGACGCTTGGAAGGGGCTGTGGCCTCCGGCCCTTGCCCAGCCCAGAGCTGAAGACATTTAAGCCTTTACTGAATCGATAAAGACGTCCTTAAACTTTCTTTAAATAATACGTCTCCTGGGGCAATTCAGCACGATTTTATTTATAAACACTGTGATTATGTTAAGCAGTCCAGGAACTTCACTGGCCGCCGCGAGGCCCTCCGTGTTCGGGGCTCAATCTCCCGCGCCCCGTTGCTCTGGAGCCCCCCAGCCTCTCACACATAGGCTGGGCCCGCCCAACGGGGAAGGGGCGTGGGGGTGCGGCCTCTGCCCACGAATTTGGGGCGTCCAGCTCAGCTCTACACGCGCCCCCCTGGCCGAAGCCTGGCGCCCCACGCCTGCCCTGCGGAAGGAGGGAGCCTGGCTGCCCCCAGCCCCCCAGCCCCTCACCCTGAGCCCCACTTCCACGCCATCACAGCACTGTGAGGGAGCGGGGTGTGGGGGGCTGTGGGGTCCCCCCGGAGACTGACACCCTCACTCCACCAGCACCCTGCGGCTCCTTTGCCTCCGCCCGAGGCCTGGTGTGGGGTGAACCAGTTCCCCCCAGCGACCGGCTCTGGCCTCTCCTCTGCAGCCGCCCAGCCGTGGGGGACGCCTCGGGCGGCGTCCGCAGGCCGTGGTGTGCCCCGCGGGGGAGTCCATCTTCTGCCCCAAATCGCTCCTCCACCTCCCCCCGCTGCCGTGCCCACCTCTTGAAGGGCACCCCTGCCCCCGGCCTCCCCCGCCTGCCCCCTCACCAGCACACCACCTGGGCCCCACCGGAGGCCTCCCCGGCAGCCCCCACGCGCCGCCCCCACGGCCCTGCGGCCGCGCCCTTCCCTTCGCAGCCGCCCGCCACGGGCCTGAAGAGCGCGTGGTTCTCCTCGTGGGGCTGGGGCCGCAGAGGGGCCGCTTACTGGCGAGAGAGCAGACCCCCAAAGAGCAGTGGACTGGGGGAAGCCCTTCTCCTGGGGCCGAGGCGGGGTGCAGGCAGCGGCCCCGCCTCTCCGTCGCCTGTGTATTTCCCCTTAAGAAAATTCCATCTTATATTTCTGCGATAAAGGGGGACTCTGCCTCAGCTGGCTTTTTCCCCAGAAAAAGAATCCTAACAACCCGACACGCTCCGTGAGCCCCTCGCACGCCGTCCCTGACCGTGTCCAGCCAGCCAGGACCAGGCCCGTGCCGGCCAGGGTGCCTGAGCTGGCCAGGCCTTCCCTGGGGACGCCCCAGGGAACAGAGACCTGGCTCGCAGCCCCCCGCCCCCAGAAGCCCCCATTTCCTCACTTGCCCTCTGGGCTAACAGGCTCTTGTCTTACGCTCAGCACAGAGCCCAGCCCAGGAGGGGCTCGGGCTGCGGCCACAGGTGAGGCAAAGGCGCTGGGTCAGGCCTCCAGGGCAGCAAGCGCCATGGGCAGGGATGGGCCTGGCCCTCCCGCCTGCCCCTAATCTGGGTGGTCAGCTGCCCCTGCCAGAGGGCAGGGCGGGGTCTCCGGACACGAACCTGCCGCCTCCTCAGGCGTCCACCGATTAAACTACTTCGCTTCTCAAGCTCTTTCCCGTTGTTGGCCGCGGAGCCTGGCCCTGCCCTGCCCCGGCTAGGAAGGCCTGGAGGGGAGGCGGGGCCAAGGCAGCTCCGAGGCCACGGGGGCAGGAGAGCGGGCTGCAGGCCCAGCTGAGGCTGAGCAGGGTCTTGGGATCCCCCCGACTCGGCCTCACTCCGCATCCCACCGGCCGGCTCAGCCTGTCTGCCCTCTCCCCTGGCCAGCTCCGGCGCCCACACAGGGACAGGGCGTCTTCTTGCGAGGGCTCCTATAAATAGCGCGAGAACCCCCTTCTCTCGGAAATGGATGGTGCAGCTCCAGCCCCGTCTCCCCAAACTGGCGCATCGTGGTGCTTGGACCCGCCCTGTCGTCGGAGCTCAACCGCGCTCCTCGCAGAGGTGGGGGGGGGGGGCAGGCTGGGGCAGGTCCAGGGGGGACGTGTGTCTCGGCCCAGATTGGAGAATTGGTGAAAGTAAAATATTTATGTTCCTCGTACTCAGTTGTTTTCCCTGTTTTTCTTCAAAACAAGAGGTCACGGCCCCCACGAGCGAACAGATTGTTGGCTTCTATGTCTGAAAACACCCAAAATATCTCCCATGAAAGCCCCCTGTTCTCCTCTTTGTTCCGCCTGGGCGGGAGAAGCTGTCTGTGTTCCAGAAGCAGAATTTCAAATTAGATTATTTGAATGAAATCAGCAGCTGTTGATTCGGGACATGAGGGCCACTGTCATCAGATCCCGGATCGCGACGCCCCCCCCCCCCCCCCGGCTCCAGCACCAGCCGCGGGCCCAGGCGGTACCCACAGGACAGATGGCCCCTGGGGACAGATGTCCTCTCCCCCCAGGCCACCGACCGATGGCTGGCCACGAGGAAGCATTTGTTGGGATGAAGCTCCTGCTGGTGGGGAGTCATAGCCTTGGGGGGACGTTATTTGGGTGGAGAAAGAGACACTTCCTGGCTCTGACTCACCAGCCACGGCAAAGCGGCAGCTCCAGGGCCCTAGGACTGGGCCAAGGAAGTGGCAGGTCCCTCCTGGGGGGTTCGCCGCCGGCGGTTCGGCTGCAGCCTGGGACGGCACTGACGAGGCCCCACTCACTGCTGCTTCTGTGAGGCTGGGCTGAGACTGACACGGAAGGCGGCGGCGTGAGCAAGCTGACTGCTCTCCGCGCGGCGGAGCCTGCATCAGACAAAGGCCTTAGGTGAGGGGCTGAGTAAGACAGAGACTCCCGGGAGCCGAGGACACCGGCCGGCCAGCTGGCTCCCCTCTCCTGCAACGCCAGCGCCTCTGGCCCCAGGAGACTGTCTCGAAACTGGAACTGTCACCGTCCCAAGTGGAGCCTGCCAGCCGCCCCCGCAGCAGGTTGCGGACTTGTCAGCCGCCATCATCCCATGAATCGGTTCCCTAAAATACGGCTCCTTCCCTGGACACACGTCTCGCGGTTGCTGCCCGAGACCCCGGCTGGCCGCGCCCCAGGAAGTAGCTCTGAACAGCGTGTGTTGGGGGCGGGGTCACGAAGACAAGGGGAGCGTTTCGTAGGTCCCAGAAAACACTCCTTTGGGCTTGAAAGAGGAACTCCCTTCGGATGTCCGCCTCGGGCTGCCTGCCCGCTGCGGAGGCGCTCGCTCTCTGCCCGGCCTCTCGGAGGCCCTGACATGAGCTCGTGACCTGCGGCCGGCGTCTCCGCGCCCTCCCGGCACCGGCGGCTCTTCTGGGCGTCCACAGAGGCACTGCGCCCGCGCCTCGGGGCCGTGAGACTTCGCTGCGCTCCCACAGTGCCGTGGCTTCCGCGGTTCTCACTCCTGGGAGACCGGCTGATGGATGATAACAGGGTCTCTGTGCCAGAGATGCCAGGGCCCAGCGCCAGCAAGGCCTGGCCCAGGCCCCGCCCGCCGCCCGCCTGGCTGCGACCTCCGGCCAGAACCCCCGCGTGTGCTTGGCCAGCTCGAGACACTGATGTCTGACCCTCGATGCCAGCCTGGCAGAGCGGGGACACCCGAGATGTCGGCCATGCACGCCCGGGGCAGTGCCGGGCCCCCCAAAGAATCCCCCTGGCGCCCCTCTCCCAGGCCACCCGGCTGCTGCCCTGCGTCCGGCGCGGGCTGACCTCTCTTGTAAGGAACAGCTTTCTGGAGGAAGTTTCTTTTGTAAAATCTCAGAAAAGAAAGCCTTTAAATAAAGTGTGTTTGAAGGTGCCCAGGTTCAACCAGTCGGCGGCGAGACTGGGGTGAAGGTCAGTGGGGGAGACTCAGGAATCAGGCGCCACTGTCCCCTCGATGTGCCTGTTGCGTACTGCCCAGGCCCCAGGGTCAGGCTGGATGGGTGGAGCTCCAAGGAGGCGTGTCCCCTGGACACAGGTCATCAGGGCAGTGCTGGACAGGACCCCCCCCCACAATGAGGGGGGCAGGGAACAAGCACGAGACCACCTGCTCCCAACCACAGGGTACAAGCAGGGCGAGGGGTCTCCCACACTCCAGAGAGAAGAAGCCCCCACCGTGCGGCTCTCCTGCAGCTGAAGCCCAGGCTGGGAACCAGCAAGAAAATGGCGCCAGGCAGTGGGAGGCGAAGCTTGGGGCGGGCGGGCCAGAGACCGCACGGGGCCGGGACCCTCCATCCGCGGCGCCCCAGCAGGCTGCCGGCCCCCCGTGCCCCTTGCTTTAAAAGAGCAAGGGTGAAATGAAGCTGAGAGAACGCGGACGGAGGAGGCGATCACACGGTGCGGGGGGTTTCAGGACCAGACGCAGGATTTGGGCAGTGAGCCGGAAACTGGAAAAGCAAATCGAACGGCATTTCTCAGGCTTCGAAATAAACATCCAGGAGGAAGCGTGTGGACTCCAAGGAAAAGGGGCAGAGGCTGGGCAGGCGCTTTACAAATGAGGGTGTCCAGACTGGCCCATTAAACACGAAAGGGTGCACAACCTCGTTCATCACCCACGGAGTGAAAGCAGGAGCCGCAGCAGACACCTTAGCCAGGGACCCCACGGCTGAAGCGGAAACGCTGGGCCAGGAGGGACGGACAGATGAGAGCTGGACCCTGGCGGGGGAGGACAGCAGGACAGCGCCGGGAGGGGTCGCCTAGCATCCGCCCAGGCTGGGTCCATGCAGGACTCCGCTCTGAAGATGCGAGCAGACTCGTGCCCACAGAATGTTCCAGCAGCTTTTCCACCGCAGGATGCCCAGAGGTGCCCCAGCGCCCTTGCGCGGTGCCCCCCATGGCAGAAGGGGCCCAGCTGAGGCCCCCGGCCCCCAGCCAGGCTCTCGCGGGCTCGAGCAGAGCAGGGGCCGGGGAGACCTGCCCACACCTCCGTGCCATCAGGCCCAGACAGCTGCTCTGTGCTCTGGAACTCGGGGGTGGGTGACCCCTGGGCGGTGGCTGCTGGGCGGCCTTCGAGCTCCTGGCCCAGGCGCGGCCCCGGTCAGGGGCCCCCACCCACTGTGGGCACCAGCACCAAAGAACCCTCTGCCAGGCGGGGGCACCCCCCCAGCCAAGCTGGAGGAAAAGTTTCCAGCTATCGGCAAAGACCTTCTGGGGCAAAGTCGCTCGCAGCTGAGAAGCACTGACTAGACTGCGGGGACCTCTGCGAGGCAGAACGTCAGCGCAGCGGGGCATTCGCCAGGCAGCGTCGCTTCCCCGCCTCGGGCCTTCTCACGGTGTCTGGAAGGAGTGCGCTCACCGCGTCCGTCGGGAGGGACACGCGTCTGGGCACCGGCAGGCGTCCCTCACCGTCCAGCACAGACCAGGCACAGACCGAGACTCGGCACATCAGCCGCGACCACAGAAACGCCCCCCTTGGGCACAGACTGGCCGCGGGGCGCAGCCCCCGGACCTCGTGGTGGCCTGCATCTGCTCCCTGCCTTCCGAGGCCCGCCCCCACCATCGTCCTCCATTCCACACAAGGGGGTCCCCGCACAGAGTCTCCCCCACCCAGTTTCCTGGACAGGAGCCCGCGCAGCAGCGTGGCCCCCGGGAGGACCAGCTCCGGGCGCCCCAGGGCGCGTGTTGGCGCCAGCCTGGTCCCGCGGCGCGGTGCGGCGTCCTACTTTCGAAAATACTTTTGAAGCTCAACAGCTTGTCTATTAGGGAAGGCAGGAAGAGAACAGGGGCAGTTGCATTTTTCCAATAACATCTATTTCAGAGGAAAAGAAGGTAATTTAGTTGCATGCACTTAAAAAAAGGGGGAAGACACGATCCCAGCGAGGCGGAGAGCACTTGAGTGCTGTCTCCAAATGGAACTGGGGTCGTCCATTAGAAACGGGGTGCTCGGGCCTCCCCGGTGGCGCAGCGGTTAAGCGCTGCGCTGTGGAGCTGTCGGCAGCGGCGACGCGAGTTCGACGCCCGGCCGGGGAGAATCCCACATGGCGCAGCAGACCTCTCCTGCCTCGCCCGCTGCTCCCCTCAGCAGTGTGTTTCTGATCTGCCTGTTCGGCTCCCCACTCTGTCTCTGGTGAACCCTCTCGCCGCCCCACGCCTCTGGCCTGTACCCCAGCTTGTATGTATAAATAATAAAAAAAAAAAAAAAGAAAAAAGAAACGGGGTGCTCCCGCTCCCTGCTGCACTCTGGCATGGAGGCAGGCGCCCAAAGGCGGGGGTGCCTGAGGCCCTGCCGTCAGCCCCACCTCCTCCAGCACCAGGTCGTGTCTAAAAGCGCCCACCTGCGGCACCGGACAGCCCGCCTGCCGGCCGGAGCACCTGGGCCTCTGCGGCGCCACGCCTCGCCCGCGCCCCGCGACCGGCCCCAGGAGCTGGCCCCCAGACCTGAAGACGGGCAAGGTGGAAGGAGAGACCCTCGGAGCTCACGGAGGCCGCGCCCCTCTGGCGAGTCCCTCCGGGGTCTCATCCTGCTCCCACCGGGGCTCGCCGGCACGGAGACCAAGCTCCCCGGAGCGCCTGGGGCAGAACAGGCTCGGAAGAGCAGGACCCCACGGAACACGGGGCAGGGGAGACGCAAGCTGTCCCTGGTGGTTCTCCCCGTCACCCGGCAGGGGACACCAGAGCGGCGTCCTGGGTGAGGGAAGCTTCTCCCCCAGCCCCGAAGGCCCCGCCCGCACCCCCATTCACTGCAGACCCCAGGAGCAGCCACAAAGGGAGGGGAGGGGGGCCGCCGAGAGGGCGGGGGATCCCCGAGAGGGCAGGGGCTCCCTGGACACCCCGTCTGCCCGCCTGCGGTCCAGCCGGCCGGCTGCCTCTTCCTCGGTGGCGACACGCTCCCCCGCCGGCCCCCTAACGCGCTCCGTGAGCACCACTCGGGCACAGCGAGGAAGCGAATGTGCCCACGACCAGGGCAGTTTCGAAGGACACGCGCAAGGACCACAGGCGCTCCCTGCTGGCCGCCCCGGCCCTTGGGGACTGCAAGCGGAGACCTCCCGCGGCCCGGGAGCAGCGCGGGCAGAGCCGGACGAGCCATGGTGCGAGGACACGGGTAGGAGGGCCACGGGGGGCCGGCCGGTGAGGGGCCCCAAGGCCCCCAGCTGGGGTGCTCCCGGGGACCCTCCAGGCCAGGCCTCGGGCCAGACCGTGGAGAACAAACGGGGCGCGGTGGACCCGTGGGCTGTCGCGGGCCGGGGCCGGGGGTGCGAGCTGAGGCTCCGTGTCACCCCAGCAGCCTGGACGTCCGCGGGGTCTGGCGGGACAAGCAGAGGCCAGCGCGCCTGCCTTAGCCAGGGAGGCGTCCGCTCCGGACCCCGGGGCCAGCCCAGCGCGCCTGCCGGAGCTGTCGTGCCGCCGCAGAGAGGGCGCAGCGGGGCAGAGGGCCTGGGCCGGGGGGCCGGGCGCCGCCCGGCTTGGGGTGCTCTCGACACCGAAACAACCAGGATAAGGCCCAGAGGACGTGCGGAGACAGAAGCCAGAGGGACCTGGGCGTGCTCCGGGTACCCCACGCCATGGTCAACCACGAGGGTGCCCCCAGCCGTCGGGCGCCACGCCCCTCTCCTTTCTGCAGGGAGCAGGACACCAGGAGGTGGGAGAGAGGGCGGGGGCCGGGGCCTCTGGTTTAAGGGAGCTGAGCTGAGTTGCAGAGAGAAGGGCTGCACTGAACTATTTGGGGAGTCACAGGAATATTAATAAGCAACGTCCTTCACAGAGACTTTAGAAATGTGGCGGCCCCTCCCGGGCCCCGGCTCCGCAGCCCTCCCCTCCCACCCTCCCCCCCTTCTCCATCCCTCCCCTCAAGCCCCCAGATTCCATCCCGGGGGGCAGGAGGAGGCCTGGAAGGCCGCACCCCCCGGCCCTGAAATCAGGGGGGCTAGCACCGTCAGGAGAATCATTTGCAGGCTGCCAAGGCACATTTCAAGTGTTTTTAAACTGACCGAGGTCTCTGACGTCTAGAAATGACTAAGGAGACGTGAGTGTTTGCAGTGAGAAAGGAGAGAGGTCCTCTGCGCTGTCCGCTGCCCAGAGGGGGGGGCGCCGTGTGGCCCCTCGGTCCTCCTGACGCAGAGACCACGCCCTGAGCAAGCCGCCGCGTTTGCAGACTCTGCCGTCCCGGGCGGGCCCCACCGGCCCTCGGGCTGAGGGGGAAGGGGGGCGTCTGCCCTTCAGAGCCAGGCAGGGCTCCCCGCCCAGGGGCCCCCTGCCGCGGGGCGCCTCCGGCCACGGCCCGTCCTGCCTGCTGCGCCTTCGGCCGGGGGTGCGCGGGGCGGGGGGCTGGAGGCTGGGCGCACAGGCTCCCTCTCGGGGGAGAAGGGTTAATTGCCTGGCCAAGGCTGGGGGCCTCCGGCACCCCCAGGAGCCACAGTTCCGAACAGAAACCTTGACCAATAACAGAGAGCAAGTGCCCGTAACCCCAATTACCCAAGAATAATAAGACTCAGCAGATACCACAAGGTGCGGCTGGTGCTGGCCACTCAGCAGCTTCTCCGAAAAGCGGCTATTTACACCGAGCCTGGCCGGGAGGGCGCCCCCGCGGCCGCCGCCTCCCGATGCGGTGGGGGTTCGGCCCTGGGAGCCCACCTGGGAGCCCACCTTGGCCAGACTCTGCCCAGCCCCAGCTGCTCTGGCCCCGGCGGCCCCAGGGGACCACAGGCCAGCTGGGCCGGGCCGTTGCTCCTGGCCCCCGCCCCCGCCGTGCCCCCGTCCCATCCGTGGCCTCGGGGCCGAGCCTGACCCGGCCTGCCCAGCCCCGTCTGGCTCCCGGCCGCCCCCCGCCCAGCCCGGTCCTTGGACATCAGGGAGCCGGCCCCGCCCTCACCGCAGACAGTGGCAGGACTTGGGAGCATGGAGAGCTCGGGCTCCGTGTCCAGCAACCGTCTCAGGGGCCCTCCCGTTGCCGCAGGAGTGGCAGCTGCGGAGAAGCGTGTGTGTGCGCGAGGCGCACCCGGCTGGCGACACCGTCGGCCCCGCCCTTAACTGGCCAGCGGGGGCAGGGGCCGCCGTCCCCCCACTGGCCGCTGCGAGCACGGCGCTGAGGAGGCGGGGAGGATGCGGTGGAGGCGCGGGGTGCACCTGCATGCAGCTGGGCGCCCCGCTTCCCCGCCTCCCTCCCTCCTCCCAGCGGCACTCGGAGGGACGCGTCTTCTCAGTCCAGCGGCCGCCCACGCCCGCCACGGCTGCCTGCGGGTGGCGTCCAGCCTCGGGAACTGGGGGCTCCGGGACCGCGCTGGGCGCTCGGCAGCATCGAGACTGTTCTGGCCAGGAGCTCACCCCGGCACGGCCACCAGCCTGGAAGAGGCCAGCCGGTGTGGCCAGGACGCCGAGCCCAGCGGCCCTCAGAGAGACAAGGGAATAAGGGGTGCGGGCAGACCACGGCACGAGGGTGCGGAGCAAGGTGGGGAGACGAGGACACCCCGCCCCAGAATAGGAGGGCTCCCCAAAAGTGCGGGCAGAGACAAGGATGGCTTATCTAAGGCCGCGAGGTGATTAGAAGCTGGGTTGAAAATGGAAATCTGCCAGACCTCAAAGACCACTGTCCCCCCAAACCTCAGTCCCAAAAACACGTCGCCCCTTTAGTCCAGGTGGACTGCTCAGTCAGGACTGGGGCGAAGGCTGTGAACTGGCCCGGCCCCAAAATTCTGACTCAGACGGGGCTTCTCCGTTTGCACGCCCGCACCCAGAAACCAGCCCACCCCGGCTGAGAGCCGCGCGGGTCCCCTCCGAATCGCCTGGAGGGCGAAGCCGCCGTCCACCAGCGCCCGCCAGCCGCCCAGTGGATGGGCAGCGTCCACAGGGCGCTGCGGCAGGCGCTCCCGCCCCCGCTCACTGCCCTCCTCTTGGCAGCCACTAATGAGCTGCTCGAAGCATCCACTTCCAGCCGGCCAGCTGCTGCGAAGGCCGTTACAGCTCCACGGCCAAGATAAAAACCCCAAAACAGCCCTGGAACTGCTCTTAAACTACGCATCACCGGGGCAACCTGGCTCTCTGCAGCTGACGGGCTGAGGTCACCTTCAAGGGGCATCGGCCCTGGCGGGGGGTGCCGGCCAGCCCCTCCTGAGCCAGCCTGGAGGGTGGCACGGCCAGTGCATCCCTCGGGGGCGCAGGGTTGTTGGCAGAACACCCCCCAAAAAATCCGGTTGGTTCACCACCCTCCCTGCTCCTGGGAGGCACAGATGAGGGCAGCCGGCAGGGAGGCTTCAGCCCCATGGACGCGGCCCCCAGCCCCGCATGCACACAGCCACATGCACACGCACGCACGCGTGTGCACACACACACACAGGCCCCCGCCCCAGCCAAGTGGTTCTCCCTGGAGCACGCAGCTGGAGCCCGTCTCGGCCAGAGTGAACAGAGCAGACACGGAATCTGGGGTCTCTGCCCCGGACCAAAGGCGGAGAGAGCAAGCCCCCCGCCAGAGCACCTCCCGCCCGCCCAGGGCTCTGGCTGGGGCGTGTCCTCGAAGGGCTCACAAACACCTTCTAAGAGGAAAAAGAGGAGGCTGATGTTTAAGACTCTCGGGAGTCACCATGAGACACAGCCGGGGGGCTGGCCAGACCCGTCTCGCTCCCTCCTGAAAACCCGGCTCCAGGCCCTCCCTGCTGACCCCGGGGTCAGTCTCAGGCTGTCACCGCTGCGGCCTGAGTCCATCCCCAGCCGGGAGCTTCCCACAGGGCGCGGCAGACCCCTCCTGCCTCCCCACTGCTCCCTCAGCAGTGCGCGTCAGTGGATCCACCTGTTCTGCTCCCCGCTCTGTCTCTGGGGAGTCCTCTCCCCCCACACCTCTGGCCTACACCCCAGTTCTCCTGTGCAAAAATAAAGTCTTTAAACAAACCAACCGACCAACCCAGGCTCCAGAGTCGGCTGCTGCTGACACAGCCTCTGGTGCAGAGCACAGGCGGGAGCCGAAGGGCCTCTCGTTCGCTGGCTCACTGGGTGGGGCCAGAAGCTCGGGGCCTCCGTGTCCTTAAAAAATATGGAGATCCCAAAGAGTTTTTGTTTATATCTATTTCTATCGCATTGGAAATAAAAACTGAGAATTATGTAAAATACGTCATTTCATCAAAATAATGTGACTATTTTGATAAAAATAAATGCGCCTCAGAAAACAAGGAGAGCAGAACGGCGCTGCGTCCGCACACCTGTCTCCTGCGGCCTCGGAGAGCAGCCGGCTCCTCCCTTCCCCCCCGCCACGACCCGCCCGTCATCAGCTGCACCCCAAGAGAGTGAGAATGAGCTCAGCGGCGCCCAGCCCGCCGCACAGACTGACCCCGGCGGCCCTGGGGGTCCGGAGGTCCCCGAGCCCAGGCCCCGGGCCGGTCACGGTTCCCGGCGTTCCCCAGCACAAACGCTCAGACTTCGGCAGCCGGGGCTCTAGCCCCTCCTGCGCCAGCTGCAAGGCCTCGGGCAAGTTGCTGGACTTTCTGACCACGTCCCTCTTCCCCTCTGACGCGGCACAGGGACGCCTCCGAGGCTGGCTCAAGGACTGGACGCGGGCAGGCAGCGCCGGGCTCGCGCCAGCTCCTGAGACGCCTCAGGGACAGGAGGCGCCACGGTCCGCGGGAGCCTTCAGCGTGCCCTCGTCCGCCGCTGGAAGCGCGCTGGGCCTCGCCCCGCCCGACCCGCCAGGGCAGGCGCCCGCTGCCGCCCCCCACCCACTGCCGCCCCCCCCGCCGCTGCCGCTTTTGTCTGTTCTTAGTTTGGTCAGAACTGGGGGTGAGGACTGGTGCGTGGAATCATAAAGGGACTTCTGAAGCCCCGACAGCTTTAATCATCATACCATCATCGTCATCTCCACCACCCTCGCCACCCTCATCCACGCCACTGGCGCCATCAAATGGCAGTTCTGACCACCGAGAGGCAAAAATACCCACCCTACCCCCAAAGGCTACGTAACAGGCTTTTTAAGTCTTGCAAATTGTACAAAATTAAAATTCTTTCAAATGTTTTAACAATCTCAGCATCGTCAACTGGACTCAGAATTGAGGGATTAAAAATAAACTGACATTTGGAATTTCGATAACCAATTTCTAGAGGGGAAAAAGCCATGATTTCACCATCACCAGACCCACCGTGGAGTGAATCCTCGTCTGTGTGCGAGAGATTTGGGAGAGTCGCTTACTCAACATTCTCGAATTCACCTCGAGCGGCCACGCGCCCGCCGACAGCTTCCCCGCGGCTCTCCGGCGGCAGCGCTAAAGGGAAACGATGGCCGTGGCCTTGCGCAGTGGCCAGCCCTGGAGCGCAGGCACCGCCCAGCCTCCCAGTGTCCAGAAAGCTCGGTCTGGACAGCGCCTCGGTCGGCCCCGTGCGCAGATGCTCACGCCCCAGCCTCACCCCAGAGTCTCAGCCTTCACACCGTTTCAAAGATCACTTTGCGATGGTTGATCCTGTTGGGCCAAGTTCCCAATTCATTTCTAACGCCACTGCGGGGGGCGCGGAACCCCGTGATCTTGGCACTTGGCTGAGGGCGGCGGGTCTGCCAGGTCCTTTTCCCCCGCCTCCCCCCCAACCTGTCAGTCTTTGCTGCATTAACTCACGTGGGCCTCTGGGGGCCAGCGAGGTCCCTGAGGCAGGGACAGCTGAGAGCACCCTCATTCGTAACTCTCCCCGGGACCTTTGTGGGGGTGAAAGAGTGAGACCCATTTAACCAGGCGGCGCTAACTAACTTCCAGCGCATGACCGAGAGCACCGTGGTCAGGCTCGTTCGGGAAGACGTGGCTGGCGCCCAGGATCGGGGCCCCGGGCAGGGTGTGGGGCCCTCCGGAAGCGGCCCACTCTCCGTGCTCAACAGCACAAGCCCAAACCAGCCTGGGGTTCCTGGCACCCTGACTGCCCCACAGCACCCGCCCTTCACGCCTGTTCCAGAAACATGTGCAGAGGGGGGTCCCTTCCCCAGTGGCCTTGCAGGGGGGAGCTGAGGATTCACCCCTTTGGGGTCCAGTCCACCACAGACGCAGGAGACAGTGTGTGGACGACGTGGCCAAAGATTCCCAAAGACTGGAGGGGCAGGACGGCGGCTGGACACGGCCAGGTGCCGCCTCCACAGCTCTAACCCCGGGCGGTTGGCAGCTTCTCGCTCTGTGCCGCCGGCCCGTCCCGGGGTCTGCGGCAGAGACCGGTGGTGGCCAAGCAGCACCCGCCTGTCCGCCAGACCGCGGGAGAGCGGGTAGCGCCTTCACTCAGCTCTCCTGGGGCAGTCTGCGTGGGGCCTGCCGCGCGGTCGCCACGCAGAGCCGATGGGGCGAGAGCAGGGGTTCCGACGGCGGGTGTGCAGACGGCAGGTCCTGGCAACTTCCCGCTGAGCAGGAGGAAGGGCTTGGCCTGACACGGCTCCCCAGCCCACTCCCCACCGGGCCGGCGCCCCGGTCTGGGGAGTCCCCGCAGGAACATGCACGCAGCTGATGCAGAAGGGAGAACTGCTCTCCAAGGGGAAAGGATCGTCGTTCCAGCCCCTTCCTGCTTGTGCACCGCGGCTCTGGGCTGTGAGCCGGCCTGGGAGGGAGGAGGAAAAGCAGGCGTTCGGTCTCTTAGAGCTGGCTGGCACCCCAGAAGACAAAGACCCCCAAGTTTTCAGCCTGTGATAATGCCTAGCACCCCAATTGTTTGTGTTTTCTTCTGAGATGATACTTCCTATTCAAAACACAAACTCTTGGGCCTCCCCGGTGGCGCAGCGGTTGAGCGCTGCACTGTGGAGCTGTCGGCAGCGGCGACAGGAGTTCGACGCCCAGCCGGGGAGATTCCCACATGGCGCGGCAGACCTCTCCTGCCTCGCCCGCTGCTCCCCTCAGCAGTGTGTTTCTGATCTGCCTGTTCTGCTCCCCGCTCTGTCTCTGGTGAGCCTTCTCGCCGCTCCATGCCTCTGGCCTGTACCCCAGCTTAAATAAATAAATCTTAAAAAAACAAACAAACGAAAATTCAAAACACAAACTCTTACCAAAAAAGTCTACCTTTTTTAACCTCTCACCCATCACCTACACCTTAACGTGCCTCTAATGCCCAAGAGGAAAGCCTCAGACCAGGGAGAGACCGAGCAGAGCCTGGGTTTCTCCGGGAGAGAGGAAGGCCCTTGGAAGGACGAGGCTGACGTGGACAGTGTCTGGGCACACACGTCCCCTGGGCCAGCCCACCGAAGGCGTCGTGAGAAGCAGTGGTCTGAGAGTTTGCAGGTGTCAGATCCACGGAGCGTCGGCTGCTCGGTGCCTGACCATCAAGTCCACACCCGGAGGTCACCCAGTGAAGGCCACGGAGAGGCTCTCCAGCACTGCCAGGGTCCTGTCTGGAGTTTCCTGAGCGCTAAACAATAATTGAATCCCCAGACGCTTAGCAGAATCTGACCACACATGGTGAGATTATTTCTTGGTCATAAACTGAAAAGTTAATTGGCTTCATTTCTTTAAATAGATTCAATTATTTAAGCAACAATGAATCTTCCAGAGGTACTTACAAGTCCGGACGACCGCGGAGACAAAGGTCTGAAGCACGCTACCCAGAGGCCTTCGCAAACCGCCACCGAGGCACTCGTCGATTGGGAAGGGATTTATTTGTGCTCATAAAATATAAAAACTGCCCTCGGTGGCATGATTGGATTTGATGCAACTAGCTTATTAAAAATTAACGCAGCCGAGAAATAATGACATCTCTCTGACGGAGTTCGGTTTTATGGAGAACGGCGGGGGGCTTCGGTGGGGCCGTTAGGTCCAGGGCCCACCACAGCTCAGCCTCTCGGAGGGAGCAGCGGGAGCGCAAACCTGGGCCAGCCTTGGCTTCCCCTGCTCTGCACTGCCCGTCCCCGTCACGGGGCTGACCCGCAGCTCTAAGTGGCGAGGTCAACTCCTAGAGTCCACGGGAATCACAGCGCCGTGGCCGGGCTCACCCCTGAGCCGAGGCTCCGTCCAGAGCAATAGCCGCCGCGACCTTCTCCAGCTCTTCTCCCTCCGCGCCCTCTCCCCTCTCCCCACCCCTCTGGCCTTGACTCCAATGCTAATTAGTCACAGAATAAAGTGTCTGTAATTAGCTGAGAGTCTGACCCAACCTCCCACCTGCTTCCTGTCGCCTTAATAAAAGTGGCTTCGGGTCGCCCTGACCCCGAGCACGGCCACGCCGCGCCCCAGATGCGCCCCGCGGAACACATGCGTTACCTTCTGGGAGAACATGCTTAGCGGCAGAGCAGGGTCATTAACCTTAACCCAGAGTTTCACTAAAGCAAAGATATTTCAAACTGCAGGATGAGGCGGGTTAACTAGGGGCCAATATCTGTCTTTTCTCAAGCAACAGAAGAGGTGAGCCCAGTGAGCCTTCTCGGTGTGTGTGGGCGTGGGGGTCATCGCGCTGGATTTTTCATGTAACCGGAGCACCTGCCCCGCACCCCTCCCTGCACAGGCTTATTAGCGCACAGGCAGCAGACCTTGGAGTCAGCTTCGGAGAGGGCGTTGCCTGTTCCTTATAGGAAGGCTTGGGAGCTGTCCGGGGCCCCGGTGCTGACTTGGGAGCTGTCCGGGGCCCCGGTGCTGACTTGGGAGCTGTCCGGGGCCCCGGCGCCGAAAGCACCCAGGCGAGATCCAGAGGCACATCTTAAAGACAGATACAACCACCAAGCCTGTTTCTGCAGGCACCAGAGTGGGCCACACCAAAGAGCAGATAACTCGGGGCCATAGCCGAGTGCCTCTCTGAGATAAGGACTAAGGGCTCACTTAGCCTTTTTGCTGTTACACCCTGTAGCATGCTGCACTTCCAGGCTGCGGCACATGGAAAAGCATCAGGAAGGTTTTCCCGTAGGGTGGTGCAGCCCCTAGGGTCTCCAACGGCCCAGGAGGCAGAGAATGCCCCCCACAGCGGGACCCCCGGGCCGAGGGCGACACGCGTCGCTAAAGCTGTATGTGGCGGCGCTGCCTTCTCCCAGCTTCAGCCCCTGTCTCCAAACAACTCTGGGGAGACAGGGACACTTCACCTGTAAGCTGCCCATGTCTATCCACTCCTTGACTTTTCAAAAACTCATTTGAAGTTAAAAGCACAAAAACGAATGTAGACATAGAATTAATTAAATCTATCTCTGCTTAAGTCTTTCAGAATTATAAAATGTTTGCCACTAAAATCATTAACATGTAACTCTGAAGATAATGAGTCGGTTCAAGGTTATTTAATTACTGGCAGAATTACAGTGTTTACACTAAAGTCTCCTCCGCCTCCGAGTCTCAGGTGTGGCATGCAGCCGAGGGCTTCAAGTCCAGACCCTCTGACGGCTCAGTCATCGTCACTTCCACCCAAAAGGACGAAGTTCTTATTGGATGAGTGAGGCGCTGACTCTTGATTGAATGTTTTGGGAACCTCTGTCTATACTGATAAAGATGTCACTAATGAGAGCTAATTGATCACCTTCTCTGTGCTCTGAATCTGAGCTAGCTCGGGAAAACATAGCGCCCGGGTTCCCTCCTGGGGAAACTTAGGATGGGGCCCGGTTAGTGCCAACTCCCAAGCCTGAGTGGAGCCACAGAGGGCTCTGAGGACCCTGGCGGCCGCAGCAGGGCCCTCCCCGCCTCTGAGCGCCTCCCGCTGGAGCGTCCCACTGAGTGGCCTGCTGTGCTTCTCTCAGCGGCAGCACTGGTGTGGCTGAGCCGCTGCCCATCTCACGGGTCACGGCTGAGCAGAGAATATGCCTCCAACTTTTTCCCCAACATTTTCCTGCAAGACTCCAGCTGGGGCTTAGCAGTTAGCCCGGAGCCACGGCCTCCACACCACGCGTCGGAGACCACACCCATCAACCACGCACACGCAGGGCTGCGGCCATCCCTCTCCTGCAGCCAGAAGACCTGGCTTCACCTGATGCTGGAGCCGTCGGAAGGCTGCCAGGAGGGGCCGGGGTGGCCCCGGGAGGGCACGGCTCGGGGTGCTCAGGCGGGGCCGACTCTCCCGCCTTCTCGGGGGGAGCAGCTCAGGGGCAGCAGTGAATTGCTCTGAGAGAGCAGAGCATCACAGCTCTAAGCAAAGGTGGACTCCACAATGGCCGTCCTCAATGCTGCGTCCAGTCCCGTGTCCAGCCCAGACAGACACATCTTGGACACACCCTAACCACAGAGCTCCTTGGGGCTCCTAACCACAGAGGCTTCATCTCGGGCTGCCAGGCTGCGCTGACCCCACGTTGGCATGGGGACGAGCGGCCGCCAGTCCTCGCCGGGTGCAGGAGATGAGGGCCAGCGGCTCCCCCTGCTAACCTGCTCAGAGACCCTGCTCCTGCCTTCAGGGCCGGCCAGGCGAGGGGTGACCGCCCCCTGCAGACAGACTCTCGTGCGCTCTAGAGAGAAGCCTGGGGGCCTTGGAGGCAGGAGGCCGATTCTCAGGTCTCTGGAAGCAAGGGGCCCCGTGGCCCTCGGCGCACTACACACGTGCTCTTCCAAGTGGGCCGAGTCCCTGCCTTTTCTCTCCTGTCCTGGCTGCAAACAACCGGGCCTGGCAGAGATGCCCGCTCCCGCCTCTGCTCCCGGGACAGGGTGGGGCACCCCTAGCCTCCACCCGCCCAGACCTCCTGGGAGCGCAGCTTCCCCCGCTCCGCAGGGCCAGGACTGGCTCAAGGACTGTGCGCTCGTCTGCGGGGAGCGCTGCAGCCCCAGCCCCTGGCCAGCCGCCGGCCCAAACTGCCACAAAGTGCTGAGCCTTGAAATACGCCTCGCTTTTCCCAGGCAGGCCCAGCTCTGCGGGTTCAGACGCGAGACAGCCAATTTCGTGCTTCAGGGACGTCTGCGGGGTCAGCAAGGCTCCTCCACGCGGGTGCAGCGGCCGCCCCGCAGGCGCCGGGCTCGGGAAACTGCGAACAGCACACCCGAGACCGCAGGGCGCCCGGGCACGGCCGGGCCGCGGGGAAAGGCGCGAGGGTCCCAGCAGCCCCGCGGTGGGAGGGGAGATGGATGGCTGTAATACGCCGCCGCCTCCCGCTTTTAATAACAGGGTTGCCTCTGCAACATTACTTCCGTTAATTCTCTCCCACCCCACTCCACCAGCTCTGTTTTCACACCCCTGTGCTGTAATTTTCAATTTAATTAGTTGCAGTTCTCCTCGGCAGCAACAGGTCCTGGTCTATCTCCGCGGCTAATACTGCTAATTGTTTATCCAGCTTCGGTGATATCTCATTAACTTTATAGGCTATCGTTTCACATCATCTACAGAATTAATTCCCTGCAAAGGAAGATGTTGGGACTTGCGAGCGTTCTCTCTCAGATACATGGCAAGACCAAGCAGAAAGAAAAGACGCCGGCAAGGTCGGGGGGCCGCTCAGCTTCTGTGCGCTGTCCCCCAGGAAATCACGTCTGACAAGGCTCGCTCCCAGCTCTTCCAGCCTCCACAGCGGCCGGCATCCACAGGCGTCTGCGGTACGCGGCCCGGAGACGGGACGCGCCTCGGGGGCCGACGTGGGCCTCCCGCCGCCCGCTTGATGTGACGTTTCGTCGGATGCTTTTTATGGCGCCCGTCTGTGCCGTGCAATAACTGTTCAGAACATGTCATAACTGTTCCCGCCTCCTTCTTTAGAGGATGGGAAACCTAGATGACAAGAGAGTGCGACGTGGCCACGACCTGCCAGCCCTGTCCAGGTGCCGATGCCCAGGGAGCCCTGGGCCCCCACCTTGCCCTCCGGCCCGCTTTGAACCAACCACAAAACCTTAAGTCTTTCACCTGCCCCCGCTCGCCCCCCGGAGCTGCTCTCTGCAGCCTGGGGACGTCTCGCTTGCGCTCTCTCCACCCGGAGCAGGGCTGCCCGACGGCAGGGCCAGGCAGGGAAAGGCCGGAGGGGCAGGAGCACCCCCCATCAGCGGCCTGGGTGGCCGCCCTCAGCCACTGCCCCAGCAGAGGCACGGTCGTTTTCCTGGGGCTCACGAGCAAAAGACGGAGCCCGTGCTCACAGCCTGCTCCAGCCTCTGTGCCAGTGGAGGCTCCAGGGCCAGGCGGGGCCAAGGTGCCCGTGGACATCCCCAGAGGGGTGGGCACCAGGCCCCGCAGTGCGCATGCAGGTGGCATGACCAAGGTCGGCCGTGGTCTTGAGGAGCAGACACCAGGACGTCCCCGCGGGAGGAGAGCAGCGAGCGTGGCGTCCTAGAGCTCGGCGCTCTGTCAACGTGACAGCAGCCGCCACCTTATAAGGCCCGTTAGAAACGTGTCACTCCCCAGCCGCCTGCGTCACTCAGCGATTTGTCCCGAGACGGCTCCGGAACGGGAGATGAACGGGTGGATGGGCAGGAGCCTGGCTGAATGACAGACCAACAGCAGACGGACAGTCGTTTAGACAGAGGTGTGGATACGGGGCTGCAGGGCTGACAGCGTCCCTGAGCACCGTGACCCAGGCGAGGGGTCCGCGTCCCGGGGCCGCCCCAGCAAAGCACCACGGGCTGCGGGCTTTAGACACGAAGTTTGCACGGCGCCACTCGGGACCGTGAGGCTCTGAGACCGAGTGCCGGCAGGGCAGGTGTCTGCAGGGGTGGGGGCGCTGGCTAGGCGCATGGGTTCTGCTCGGCGGGAGTCCTGGACCTCAGGGGGGGCGGATCCCGTGGCGCCCCGGGCAAACGCAAGGGAGCCCCTCTGCGGTCTGGCTCCGCCTCTCCTCTGGCTCCTCGCCGCTCCTCCCCGACTCCCCTCCAGTTCTGGCCCATGCTGCTGCTTCTGCTGCGTGCTCCAGCTCAGCCCGCTCCTCCGTCCAGTTGCTGCCTCGTGGGCTCAGTGCGCCCTGCAGGCCCCCAGCCCCTGCCAAGCCCCCTCGCCATGGCCGTCTGGCTGGTGTGGCCGTGGGGATGCCCTCCCGACCCTCCCGTCTTTTCTGTGCCCGCGGGTAAGGCTTTCCCATCTCAATCAAAGAGTTGAGACTTGTGCCCCACATTTAAAACGTTCATCCACCCACTATTCACCTTGCATTGGTTGTAAGATTGCACGTTCCTGCCACTGGCCGGCGTCACCGCCACCAGCCGTGTGCTCACCCCGCCCCGCCCTCTGGCTCCGGCTCCGTGCTGCAGTGCCCCTGAGCTGACCACATCGTCTTCGGAGTCACACTTCAGCGTGCGCCTGGACGTGGCGTCCTTGATCTCCATTTCCCCGACGCTAGTGATGTGGGCCGTCTTTTCCTATGCTGATTGGCTGCGTGTCTTCTTTGGAGAAACGTCCATTCAAACCTTCAACCGCTTTATAACTAGATGCCTTACATTTTATTGTGGAACCGTGAGTTTTCATTATATGCCGTGGACCCTGAAACATAAATCTGATCTATTCCTCATCAGACCTATGGTTGGGAAAGTCTTTCTTACATCCCGAGAGTCATCTTTTCACTTTCTTGATAACAGTCTTTGAAGCACAAAGTTTTTGTTTTGACAAAGTCTGATCCGTTTATTTTTCACTGGTTATTTCTGTTTGACTTGTTATATCCAAGAAACTATTGCCTAATCCACAGAGGTGAAGCTTGACACCAACTTAAACCTTTAAGAGTTCTGTCTCTAGGAGTTTCATAGCTTTTGCTCTTACCTGCAAGTCTTGGACTTCTTTTGAATTAAATTTTGTATGGCATGAGGTAGGGGTCCAGCTGCGTCCTTTGATGCACAGCTGCATTGTGGCACCAGCCCCAGGTGTTAAATGGAATCCTTGTAACAATTACACTTAATCACCGTGGTGCTCCTTCCACCGCTCTCCCCTCTCCATGGGGTCCCTTCTGCCAGAGCTACCTGGTCTAATTACTGTAGCTTTATAGTAAGTTTTGAAATAGGCAAGTTTTGAGAATTTTCTAGAAGTTTTAGTTCTTCTAGGTCCCTTGCATTTCCACTAGAGTTGTTGGATTAACTTGACAATTTCTACCAAAATGTCCCCTCGTGTTTTGCTAGGGGATTACTGACTCTATAGATCAGTTTAGGGAGTTTGTTATCTTTACTGCAGTAAGTTAAGTCAGTCAGTCCATCTCATCCATGGACATGGGATATCTTTCTATTTATTTAGGTCTTCCTTACTTTCTTCCTGTGATGTTTTATACTGCCAACGTACAAGAGTTACACTTCTTTTGTTAAATGTATTCCTAAGTTTCTTATACTTTTTTATGCTATTCTAAATGGAGGGGTTTTTTTTTGTATTTATGCATACAAGCTGGGGTACAGACCAGAGGTGAGGGGCGGCGAGAGGTTTCACCAGAGACAGAGTGGGGAGCAGAACAGGCAGATCCACGGAAACACACTGCTGAGGGGAGCAGCGGGAGAGGCAGAAGAGGTCTGCTGCGCCATGTGAGAATCTCCCCTGCCGGGCATCAAACTCACGTCACTGCTGCCAACAGCTCCACAACGCAGCGCTTAACCGCTGCGCCCCCAGGGAGGCACTAAATGGAGTTTCTTAATTCTATTTTTTAATTGCTCAATGTAATTCAAATATAACAATATATAAATGCAATGAATTTTGTATGATGATCTGGAACCCTGGATTCATTAGCTCAAATAGTTCTTGAGTGAAATCCTCAGACTACTGTGCACACAAGATCATGTCACCTACAAATAGGGTTTCGATTCTTCCATTCCCATTTAGATGCCAATTATTTACTTATTTATTTATTTTTAGGTTTTTGCCTAACTGCCCTGATCTGTAGCTTATCCTTGCATTTCTAAAACATATCTGTTGACGAAAAAGATTTTCGCAATATACTGTAGTTGAATTTAGCTGTTATATTCCTCTGTGGTTTTTGCCTTTTTAATCGTATTTTACAAATACGTCAGTAGTTTGAAGATCATCTCATATTGTTTTTAAAATTTAAATTATTTTGCTTTTCTCATTTGGATCTTTCAGCAACTAGAGTTGCATATTGGATGCGGCATGAGATAATGAGATAGGGAGCTAATTTTATTTTATTTCCCATGTGGGCAATAAGTTATCCCTGCTCTGTTTATTGAGCGCTGTGTCGTCTTCCCACCAACAACAGCATCTCCCCTCTTTTAATTGCCTGCACGTGCAGGGACCCGCGTCTGAGCCTGTGTCCATCCAGCTTGCCTCTGCTGCGTGGCTGGCCTCCGAGACTTCTGGAGGCTTTGGCGCCTGATGTGACATTCTGCCCGGCACGCCCCGCGCCAGCTTACTAAAATCTCCTCAGAATTTTCTTGGCCAGTTTTACCATATTGCTCTTACATTTAAGTGTGGAATTGGCTCCGCAGCTTTCCCTTTAGCAAGGGCTGGAATTTTGACTGAAATGGTGTGATAGCACATACTCATTTGAAGACAATTTTTATCTTTATAAAACAGGATTCGTTAATTATGCTTTCTGTAGGGTTCTCAAATCAATCTTTCCTAATCCCCTCACACCATTCCTCCACATCGTCTAATAGATGCATTCCTGCTTTCTTCTTAGCCTTTCCGTTGACAAAGGCAATGAAAGTGTGGGTTGCATTTCCTCGGTCCTTGTTGACACACAGTATTGAACGATCCTTCTGTGCTTTGCTTTGTTCATTTGAGCAAGGAATGTGTGCTGGGTGCTCCCTGCCTGCTGGACGCCGTTCCGGGGCTGGGCGCGCACAGGACGGAAGGCAGACCCCACCCGTCCTACCGAAGGCGCGTCCTCCTGGGAGCCAGGACAGGAAGCCAACAGGGAGCGTGACCTGCCAGAGGCGGCTGACCCTCGGAGGGGGCAGAGCCCTGGCGGGCGCGGAGCTGTGGACCCCAACGCTGCAGCAGGAAGGGGACTCAGGCGACCTGGTCACGCGCGGCGCTTCCAGGAAAGAGGGGCCTTCCAGGCACGGGGCAGGGGGCAGCAGGGGCAGAGGCTGCTGGCCTGTGGGCCCCGGGGGGACCCATCGTGGCTGGAGGCAGAGCCAGGAGCTGCCCGTAGGGGCAGCCGCATGGGGAGCTGTGGGGGAGTCAGGGCCAGAGGGGGCTCCCCCGGGCCTCTCAGAGCAGGTCCCTTCTCGAGTTCGTTCTGAGTCCAAGACTCCTCGAGAGGCCTTCCTGGCTGTCTGTTCTTCCCTCTGGGCCCCCCAACTCCCAGCCAGGGTCTCCCTGCACACTTGCTCTTCCTGCCCGCTCAGTGCCAGCTCCAGGACGCTCGTGCTGCCAGCCCTGCCCCGGTCTCCATCCACGAGGCACCTGCTGCTCTCCACCGCCCCAACCCCAGACACCCCAGAAAGCAGTCTGGGAGCTCGTGCTGCCTGGGGCTGGAGCCCCTCACCCGCGGTCTCACATGGCCACCAGGAGGACACCTGCTGGCTGTGTGGTGCCCATAGCCACTGGCCATCGTGGCCTGGACCGTCACCTCAAGGGGCTGCTGAATGGCCACAGTCCACGCCCATCCCGCTACCTCCTTTATTAGCGGGATATTTCAATAAACAGGAACCTTCCCCCGCCAAAGGGACTGCCGGAGGTTCTGATTCCTTCCCGTCCCTGCAGCCCGCACAGCGAGGGGCCCCGGCCTCTCCAGGCTGACCAGGAGCTAGTTTGCTGCACTGGTCTGTTTGCTTTAAATTTCGTTTTCTGTCTCCCTATGAACTCACGAGCTTAGACTCAGGGGTCTCCTGATCACAGCCGCACTCTTGGCGGCAAGTGACGGCTCTTCGGGGGGACGCGCGGTTGCCCGACGCCACTGCAGGGGCCGAGCCTCCTCCCGCCCCTTCCCTGCTGACAACAAGGCGGCCTCAGCGGGTGGTTTCACTTCCCGCCTCCGACTGGAGTTCATCACTGACGTCAGGCCCGTTACTCTATGGGGCCACCCCTGGGAGCTGGGCTTGGCCCCAGCTCCCGCCGGCCAGATCCAGCTCCCCAGTGGGCAGAGCAGAGCAAACATTTTAATTAAAAAATGCATCCTTTGTTGATACAGATATTTCAAAGTCAGAACAGTTTTTGCTTAAATCATCACTCTCACGTCTGTCTTATTCCTCCCACAGTGAAAGTCCCAATTTTCAGGACACCAACATAATTGCTTGTTCTCTTTTCCCCAGAACACGCTCACGCTGTTAGACGGGGAGGCGATACGAAAGGAAATGAATGGACAGTCCACCCAGCACCCCAGGAACAGCGCCGGAGTCAGCGAGGCCCCGGGGAGAGCCAAAAAGCGCCCAGGCGGGAACGACGGCCCCCGCCCAGCTACGAGGAGCGCCTGCGCAGGAGGCCCCAGAAAGGGGCAGGGTGGGTGCCCCTCGCACCCCATTTAAACCAGGACCCGCCGTTTGGGGCAGTTTTATTCCATGGGCTCTGCCCGCCTGGACCCCTTCCCGAGTGCAATGCCGCTAAATAAACCTCGACGAGGCTCTGAATTCTTTTCTGGCATAGGCAAGAACAAAGGATCCCCAACCCAGAAACTAACCACCTCCAAAAAGCAGCAACACTACGGCCAAAGTTAGGATAGTGAAAAGAATGCTTCTGCACTTATCTCACCGAGGATATATCCTACTAGGGATCTATTATCCCTTAAGCTAAATTCATTTAAAATGACTTGTTTCCATGGTTATAGCAACAACTGGATACCCAGATTGATTCATTCACGTCATTTGCTTTTGAGGCTCTGGGTGGCTCTGCCAGCTACAGTTAATTTCTGTCTATGGTGTGAGTCAGGGATCCAACTTCATTCTTTGCATGTGGCTACCCCCCTGGAGTTACAATTTCATTGAATTTTATTCTAAATTGCATAAAATATTTGGCAACAATCTGAAGTCAAATCACAAAATAATTGTGGTTCTGTCTTCTCTATTCCCTCCCTGCAGGTCACCTTTTTCTTTTTTCTTTTATGCCTTATCCTTCCGCTCATTTTTAATAACATAAGCAAATACATATCTTTATGGAAGTGTTTTGTTTGGAATCATTTTAGATTTATAGAGAAGTTGCAAAGACTGTACAGAGAGTTCCCATCTATACTTTACCCAGCTGTCCCGAGTGTGAACATGTTACATAAGCAGGAGGCATTTGTCAAAACCGAGAAATGAACATTGGTGCAATACTACACGCTCAATTACAGACTTTATTTAGACTTTGCAAATTTGTCTATGAATACCCCTTTTCTGTCTTAGGATCCAGTCCAGGATGCTGTGTTGTATTTAGCTCCGTGTCTTTCTCAGTCTTTCCTGCTTCGTAAGACCTTGCATTTCTGGAGTAAATGGTCAGGAGTCATGCAGGCTATCGCTCTGCGGTTTCTTGCTCTTTCTTGTGATTAGACTGAGTTTACAGGTTCAGGGGACCCCAGTGGGTAAGTATGTGCCCAGAGGTACAGTCCCCTTCTCGTCACACCTCCCAGAGATAAAGGGGGCATCCAGGTGTGTGACCACATTGACGGGGCTCAGCAAGAACATCCCCACCGCCACTGGCTAAGGGGTGCCCACCGGTGTCTCCGCTACAAAGCTTCTGCTTCCTCCTTTCCTTGCTCTAGTCTCTGGAGGTGGGCCCGTGGGCACACCCCCCCGGAGAGGAAGCACCAAGCCCTGCCCCCCTCGGCGGTGGGGCATCTGACTCTCCCACAAGGAAGATGGCCCTATCGGATTTGCTCATCCAACGCTTGTCCATGCCTGCTTTAGGCTTCTAGCACTCTCTGTTGTTCAAATGGTTTGCTGTTTGGCCATCTTTCAGCTGGTTCCAGTGACCTTCTGCCACGCAGAGATATCTTGTAATAAACTGTCTGATACCAGAAAAAAGCCTCTTTTCTCTCATCACCATGTCACTGCTGTCACTCATCTCAGCCTCAAGAGACGCTCCAAAGCCACCCAAAGGCGCCGGGCTCAGCTGCGGCCCCCGGGCCGGGCCATGCTCGGCGGCTGCTCCCCGGCAGTGAGGGCTAGGGTCTTCACTCCTCTGGCAGGGCCGAGCCGGGCCAGGCCTGTGTGGCTCCAGCTGCTCTTGGGTGGACCCCGGCGGGGTCCTCGGGTGGAGGGTGCAGCGGGCGAGGTCTGCGGCCCCAAGGGGTTGCTGCGCTGAATCCCCACCAGCTGCTTCCCACGCCAAACCGACAACCGAGCTGCCGGCATCTGCTCTGCCAAGCCGCGGGAGCGGTGACAGCCGCACACGGCCAGCAGCTCCACGCGAGCCCAGCGTGCCAGGTGGGCCCAGGGGGCCGACACCGCTCACGTGGGAGAACGAAAGCCGACAAACAGGGGCCTCCCCCAGGCAACCCAGGGAGCCCGGGCTGCGCTGGGCAGGCGGAAGCCAGCTTGTTGTCCGGCGTGAGGCCGTCGTGCAAAGGCCTGACGCCCACAGGCTGAGCCCAGGCGGGAGGGCCCGGGGCCCGCAGGGCTCCTGCTAACGCCTCCCCCCATCTGGGGGGCCAAGGGCCATCGCCAGCTTTTCCAGAAGAAACTGGGGTCGGGGCTCGAGCGTTGACCCTGTACCCACAGCCGGCGTCAGGGCCGAGCCCGGGCCCCAGAGACTCCCCACGGGAGGGACTTTGTCCTGGAGCCGGCAGAAGAAGGCCCCTCTGGGCTGGGCCCGCCCGGCTGCCGCAACCAAACCCCACCGGGTGCTCACGGGTCGGAGGCTGGTCCCAGGGCGAGGTGCCGGCATGCGGTGTCTGGCCCCCGGGCCCTCACAGGGGGAGGGGGAGGGGCTCTCTGGGTGCTCTTTATAATGCCCCATGCAGGTGCCACTGACGCTTGCTCTTCACCTCCCAGAGCACCCCCGACGCCATCGCACTAGGGCTGCAGTTCTGACGTAGGACTGTGGGGACACGTTCAGTCCATAACGGCTCTGAGGTGCTGTCCTCTGGCTTCCAAACCTAAGTGTCCTCCCCACATGACCTGCGCCTGGTCTCGGGGTCTGGAGGGTCTCTGGGGCGCGGGGCGCTGTCACCAGGCCCTCTCGCAGCCCCTCCCCCAGCCGCCCCTTCCAGTCCGAGGCGGAGTCCCCGGAGGCTGTGTAAACACAGGTGCTGCTCGAGCGCTTGTCTAAAATGCCAGCCCTCCAGGTCTGAGGCGCGACTCAGGGTGGGTTCTCCAGTAGGAGGCGCATGTAGAGATTTATAGACGAGACAGAGACTGGTGTCAGGGAATTGGTTGGCTCTCACCACGTGGAGGTTGGAAAACCCAAAATGTACAGAGCAGACCAAGGCGCCAGGGACCCGGATTCCCCCGGAGACAGCTCCTCTCCCTCGGCCGAGCTGGTCTGTTTCTTCAACTTTTCAACTGCCCGGGTGAGGCCCACCCTCACTATGGAGGGCAACCTGCTCTGCCCAGAGTCCGCTGATTTAAACATCAGTCCATCCAAACCCACCTGTGCAAGACGCCTAGAACCGTCTGTTCAGCCACGCAGGTCCACGGCCAAGCCAGTGGACGGGACTCCCTGTGCCCAGCCCTTCTCCTTGACCAGGGCACGTGTGTCCTGGGCTATCCAGCCGGTGGGCAGCCTCCCCGAGCACATTCACACAAAACGACGGGGCCGCCCCGGCCCGTCCAGCCAACGGTCAGTCTCACATCGGTCCAGTTGTTCCATGAGGCTCCGTGAGCCGAGAACCGCAGCCACCTTCTGCCTCTGATTACTGATCTGCCGGGCTTTGGGGTTCCGGAATATCGAGGCGTCATCGGATGGAAGGTCACAAGGCCGTCATGTGTGGCCTGGCTGGGGTCCTGCTCCTCTACGCCCTTCCATCTCCAGTGGACATGCGGGCCCCTGCCCGGCAGTCAACATCAAGTCCCCTCGCCGTGGCTGGTGAGGAAATACTGGCCCCAAGGAAGGAGTGTTGGGGCTTCCTCCTGGATGCTGATTTCTCATAACCCTTGCACTACAGTCTGCCTCCCGCAGCCAGCAAACTTGTGAGCTCGAAGGTTATTTTTAAAAATAGCTTCCAGCGAAGCCGTGTGCTAATAAAAGCATCAGAAGGCCCTTTATATTCAGCGCCAGCCCGGCCCCCGTTGAGGGACCATCTACAGGGCCCCTTTGTGTGGATTTCCCTTAGCCCCCCTTGTTCTCAGGATGTTGTCTTGGCGCCCAGAGTTCCTGCTGGTCAAGCTGAAATAGAGAGGCAGGCAGGGGCCTCTCACCAGGACAAAGTCTAGTCTGAAAGTATCTGCTGAAAACAGCAGGCAGACATTAGGGCCAGATGAGCATGGCCAGCCTGACCACCTGGACAGGAAGCTAAGTGTAAACAGGGACCAATGAGAGGATGTTAGCATCAGCAGCAGCTTTGGCGCCCCCGAGGCAACAGCCCTTGCTCATTTCTCCAGCTTGTGTCAGATAATGATGCAACCCCATCCACGGCCCCAGCACCCACGGACCACGATGCAGCCCCATCCACGGCCCCACCACCCACGGACCACGATGCAGCCCCATCCACG